>JASDQU010681822.1:33884-46523 GCA_032191745.1 Picea mariana | reverse complement strand
GGAGGTTTTGAGCTCTGACAGTTTCAGTGGAGAGGCAGCACAGGAGAGGACATTCCTGTGGAGGGGTTTCTTCATTGGACAGCAGAAGAGCTTGGGCGCCTCAGTTCAGTTCAAAGGGCAACAAGGGAGAGGGCGCACCACAGTTTTGGGCTCTTCTTTCTCTGGATTTTGATGCAAGTCTCGTGAGGAGCTTGCTATGTATACAGGTTCCATTGTATTGCATTACATGTTGTATCTCTTGCTTTAATCACATTATATAGACATATATCCCAAACTAGTTTTCCCCGGGGGGGTTTTATCCAGGGTCATGTTGACCAAAAATACCTGTGTCAAATTTATGCATGTGTAGAAGTGTAGAACAACATTTTAAAGTTCAATATCTAGAGGTAGTGTTATGTGTTTTAAGTATTATTTCATGTGCTAACATTGTAACAAGAAAACACTTGCAAGGGCACCTTAAATGAGCACTTAACCTATAAAACATTGAGCAGAAAGTACATGACTGTTTGTTGTCCTAAAACAGAAAAAGAAGACAGCCAAACAGTTGAAACTTAGAGCCATACTAAGGTCAAAGACAGACCTTAGATGGCAGCCTCATAGGACCTCAGAATTTCAACAGTGAAGTGTGTGAGTAGTGGCGTTTCTCAGCCTGTTGGTGGCTGGGGACATCACAAATTGGTATCAGAGCCATGGTTTTGACACTAAGCCTAGATGGGTCATGTTAGTGGTTAACGAGACTAAGATTCCAGAGTGAATTGTTGTCAAAAGGGGAAAAAATTCGAGGTTCAGAGCATCCCTGGGTGCAAGGAGTGCATCGACAGTCTTTGACTCAAAAAGTCGGAAGAAATCGAAAGTTCGGGAGGAGGAGCGACAACAGTCGTTAGATCTGTTGTTGGAAGGAGTCTAGAACATTAGATCCATTTCCAGGAAAGCAAAGGAGAGCGGACTTGTCAAAGTCCCGAAGTGATTGGGGACCGTCCATTAGCAAGGTTGACAGGTGGCGCAAGATCCACAAGTCCGGAGCAAGAGCACTTCGAAAGTTCTGTGATCAAGGAGAAATCGAAATAGCCAAAGAGTCGAAGTAGATCCTGGTCGTTGGTTGCCAAAGGGGTATGTTCCAACAGATCTGAGACTTCGAGAAAAGTCACTTCGGAGGATTTCAAGTGTGGAGTGTGAAAAACTCCCAAAGTCCCGAAGAGCCGAAGTGGTGAGTCATGATGACGTCACCTGGAGGTGATGTGGACCTCTCCTATACCTGCCACATGCCCCCACCTGGAATGTTGACAGTTGTACTATGTGGGCCCTGAGGTTACTTGACATAGTTAAAGGTCGACAGTCCCACACTAGCATTGATCACAATACATCAAGATCGATGACCAAGAGGCATTACGGGGACCCAAATTTCACGAGAGTTAATTTTCCACGGCGGTCCCGCAATCGAAGCCATGTTTTTATTAGGGGGGTTACGTGTCAGCGTCAGAAGCATTGTGGGATGAAAGGCGAGCTACTCCAAACCGTTGATGCATGCCCCCACAATTTGAAAGGTGTTAAGTGATGTGACTATTCAGTATCTTACTTCAAGTACAGAAGCCATGGGTCTAGTGGACGCGTGGCACCAGTTGTGAAGTCTGGAGACTTGACACTCCGGAAGAATGGTTCATAAGGGAACAAAAGGAATAACTTTAAAAAAGTTTCATAATGCCAAGGTGACGAGACGTAATGACGTCACCAAAGTTGACATGGACATGTTCGGAGATTAACAGTTCGGGAGAAGTGGGGTGTGTTGATGCACAAACTCCCGAAGCCCAAAGTCTCGAAGCTCCGAAGTCCCGAAGCTCAAATGCCTGAAGCTCCACAATGGGTGTCAACCATTAGATGTTGGGTAGTCGTGGACTATTGATCCACCCTACTTCGTCAGTTCGTTAATCCAAAACTCCGAGAGATTATTGAGATATGCGTTGAAAACTTCCAAAGTCAGAGGCCCAAAGTCCCGAATAAACGCCTATCGATTTAGTGCTTGGCCATAGCCGTGGTCGCATGGTTTGGGGGCTAAGAGAAAGGGGCTAGTGTCTGAAAATTGTTGTAGAACAGAGCAGAGCTCAGAAAGAAAAGATCTACGGGGATTCTTGATTGATCGAGAACTACATAATGAAATCTGAAAGTTTTCTTTGAATCAGATTGGTTTTTGAATATTGTGGAATTTGTTAAGGACTGATGGCCTGACAAAATTTGGTTGACTGCACATTGTGTTTGCAGAGTTAACAATTGTCACAACCAAACCAAATTGTTCCACGGTGCACCGAAATGGAGGAGGCACGAAATGCTTTCAGTTCAGAGAATGAAGCTAAAGGAATGGATGTCCATTTGGGATTTGAAGGATCGAACTCCAATGGGCATGGAGAAGAGATAGATAAGGAGGGAAACATGATGAAAATCATTGAAAAGTTGCAGAAAGATGTCCAGAATCACAAAGAAGATAACAAAAATCTAATAAAATCTAGGGAGCAACAAGGAGAATTCAACATAAAGTTGATACAAAACCTAGAAAGGATAGAAAAGAAATTGGATAAGGAGAGTGACTCCAATAAATCAGGAAGTCACAAGTCTCCTGATGAAAAGAGGAAATCAAGGAGTGTTGGCAGACACCCTCATCACTCCCAAGGGAACTCTAAGAGAAGGGCACATAGTATTTCAATCCCATCTCCTACCAGAAAGCATAGGAGATCTGGAGTGGATGAATTGAAGGGTGAAATGAATAAAATCAAGCCTCCTACTTTTGACGGAGAACACAAGAAAGATGAAGATGATAAGACATGGTTGTCGGAAATGAAGAAATATTTCCAACTACAAAACTATTCTTCTCATGCAGAGGGAAGAATTTCCATTTACCAACTTAAAGGAAAGGCATATGTATGGTAGGATCAGCTTGTGCAAGTACAACACGTTAGAGAGAATAATGTCACATGGAGGGAATTCAAGAGACATTTTGAAAAGAAGTACTTAACTAGGAGGTATTATGATAAGAAAATGAAAGAGTTCTTCGAACTCAAGCTGGGAAATATGTCCATTGATGAGTATGAAAGAATATTCTTAGAGTTGTTGAAATACGTCCCCTTCATCAAGGACGATAAAGTTAAGATTCAAAGGTATCTGAGTGGGGTGCCATCTTCCATCAGTGACAAGATCCAGTATAATGACCCAAAAACTATGGAAGAAACTATAAGGAGAGAAAAATCATTATATGATCAGGAAAAACAAAATCCTACTTTCCAAAAAGCTTGGGAAGGCAAGAAAAAGTTTAACAAGGAGCAGAGGCAGGAGGGAAACAAACCACCATTTTTCAGGAATAGACCTCAAGGAAAACCAGGTTTTAGAGAGCCCAAGAAGGCTGGAGTAATTGGGCAAGTGCCAAGACATCCACCTATCGAATGTTGGGATTGTAAAGGAAATCATAGGTACAGAGATTGCCCCCACAGAAATGACAAAATGAGAGTTGTCCACAATGTTCAACAGGCTGAAACAGTGAAGGACATGGGTAGAAGTGTACCAAGGATCTACGCAGCTCTAGACAACAAGCAAGAAGAATATCAGTCACATATGATTGAAGTGGAAGGTATGATCAACAACCAAACCATTACTATTTTAATTGATTTAGGAGCTAGTCATAGTTATATAGATCCTAGAATGGTGGAAAGTTCGCATTTGCCAAGAAGCAAGCATGGAAAATCTTGGTTAGTGTAGTTGTCTATAGGAGCCAAGAGAAAGGTTGTTGAGTTGGTTAAGTCATGTCCAGTGGACATGAATGGACTGAGCACAAGGGTTGAATTGAACATCTTACCTTTAGGTTGCTATGAATGTCTAATTGGGATGGATTGGTTGGACCAGAATCATGCCATCTTAGACTTTCGTAACAAGGCATTCACTTGCCTGGATGAGGAAGGAAACCTAAGGAAAGTGGAAGGAATTCCAAGGGTAGTTTCGGTCATAAAAATATCACCAATGCAGCTGAAGAAGTGTTACAGGAAGGGTTTTCAAATAATTGCAGCTCATATGGAAGAAGCACCTAAGGATAAGGTGTCAAATATCGAATACCATGCAGTATTAAAAGATTTTTAAGATGTATTCCAAGAGGTACCCGGACTACCCCCGAAGAGAGATACTGATTTCTCTATAAACCTGATGCCTGGAGCAGCTCTAGTGTCAAAAACTCCTTACAGAATGAGTACACCAGAGCTGAAAGAACTGCAATTGCAGCTTGAAGAACTTATGAAGAAGAGGTATATACTCCCAAGTGTGTCATCTTGGGGTTCCCTAGTCTTGTTCGTGAAAAAGAAAGATGGGACGTTGAGATTGTGCATCGATTTCATACAGTTGAACAAAGTGACTATTAAGAACAAGTATCCTTTGCCAAGGATTAATGATCTCTTTGATCAGTTGAAGGATGCCAAGATATTTTCAAAAATAGATCGTAGGTTAGGGTACCACCAGGTAAGAATAAAGGATGAAGACATCAGCAAGACCTCCCTCAGAACAAGGTATGGTCATTATGAATTCACAGTAGTGCCATTTGGGTTATCAAATGCACCTGTTGTTTTCATCTACTTAATGAATGGTGTTTTCAGGGAGTATTTGGACAAGTTTGTCATTGTCTTTCTGGATGACATCCTTGTATATTCCAAGTTGGAGGAAGAGCATGAACATCATCTAAGGATGGTGTTGTAGGTGCGAAGAGAGCACCAACTGTATGCCAAATTGAGCAAGTTCTCATTCTATCAAAAGCATATCCATTATTTGGGACATATCATTTCAAAATATGGGATAGTCATGGATCCTAAGAAGATAGCATCCATTAGAGAATGGTCAACGCCGAAGAACGTGATAGAAGTCAAATCCTTTATAGGTCTAGCTGCCTATTACAGAAGGTTCATTGCAGGGTTCTCAAGGATAGCTCACCCATCACTTCCTTGCAAATGAAGGAGAAGAAATTTCAATGGACAGAAGAATGTGAGAGAAGCTTCCAGCAATTGAAGCAGTTGTTAACCAGTGCTCCAATCCTGCGGATTGTAGATCCTAATGAAGATTTTGTATTGTGTACAGACGTATGCAAAGAAGGACTGGGAGGAGTCCTCAGTCAAAATGAGTTTGTGGTATGTTATGAGTCCATAAAGATGAAGAATCGTGAAAAGAACTATGCAACTCATGATTTGGAGTTGGCAGCCATAGTGCATGCCCTGAAGAAATGGAGGCATTACCTCATGGGAAGGAGGTTTGAACTAAAGATAGACCATAATGGTATGAACTGTTTGTTTAATCAACCAACCTTAAATGCTAGGCAAAGTAGATGGTTGGAATTTCTTTGTGAGTATGACTTTGATATCAAGCATATCAAAGGAAAGGAGAACAAAGTGGTTGATGCACTCGGCAGAAGAGTGCATGAACTACATGCTACGTCCATTAGTATGTATCAAAAGGATATTAAAGGCAGAATTTCAGAAGCTGCAAATGCAGATTTGCAGTACATGGAATTGGTAGCAAAGCTACAACAAGGTAAGATGCTACAGAAAGTGGAGGATTATAAATTGGAAGCTGATGGAATTCTCTTGTAAAAAAGTAGAATTTATGTACCTAATTCCCAGGAATTGAGAATTATGATCTTGAAGGAAATGCATAATGTGCCTTATGTTGGGCACCCTAGATATCATAAAACAGTAGCAGCAGTCACGAGCCATTACTTTTGGCCAGGTATGAAGAAGGAAATTGCATAATACATCGCCAAATATATGGAGTGATAGAAGGTCAAAGTTGAATATAGGCATCTAGCAGGGTTGCTACAACCTTTACCCATTCTTGAGTGGAAGTGGGAAGTAGTGACAATGGATTTCATCACAGGATTACCCAGAACAAATAAGCAACATGATTCCATCATGGTGGTGGTGGATAAGCTTACGAAAGCTTCCCATTTATTCCATTGAAGACTACTCACAAGGTAGATAATGTTGTCGATATCTATATGAAGGAAGTAGCACAATTGCACGGTATTCCCAAGACAATTGTGATTGATAGAAACCTGAAATTCACCTCAAAGTTCTGGAAAGGGTTATTCAAAGGGTTTGAAATGAATCTGAACTTTATCACAGCCTATCATCCTGAGTCTAATGGGAAAACTGAAAGGGTGAACCAAGTGATAGAGGACATGTTAAGGATGTATGTGATGGACAAACCATCTAAATGGGAAGATTATCTACACTTGGTAGAATTTTCCTACAACAATGGGTATCAAGCATCACTGAAGATGAGCCCGTTTGAATCACTTTATGGAAGAAAGTGCAACACACCAATAAGATGGGATAACCCAGCTGATAGAGCAATAATTGGGCCAGAGTTTCTCAAGGAAATGGAAGAGCAAATGTTGAAGATTAAGCAAAATTTGAAGGTTGCCCAAGACGGGAAAAAAAGATATGCAGACAAAGGCAGAACCCGCAGGGAGTTTAAAGTTGGTGATCATATTTTCTTGAAAGTGAAATCCAACAGAAGTTCCCTGAAGCTAGGAAAATTTTCCAAGTTGGCAGCCGGATATTGGGGGCCATTTGAAATCCTAGAAAGGATTGGACTAGTTGCATATATGCTTGCATTTCCTGCATCCATGACTGTACATAATGTGTTTCATGTTTCATTGTTTAAGAAATATATACCTAATGCTAATCATGTTATTGATTGGAATGTGACTCAGGTGGAGCAAGAAGGCGTCTTGCAAGTGCATCCGGTGCACATATTGGACCAGAAGAGCAATCAGCTCCGGAATTGAGCCATAGGGCTTGTAAAGGTCCAGTGGACCTGATACGGTACTGAGGATGCGACATGGGAGCATGAAGATGCTATGCGGGCAGAGTACTCACATCGTTTTGAATATTTTGGAAGTCTTGTTGTGTTTTGTAAATAAGTTGCACTGAGGACATTGCAAAAATAAGGGGAGGGGATTATAACACCCCAAGGTCGAGCCCCTGCTGAATCGTAATTATGTTTATAGGCTGGTGAGCTTAGTGGTTATAAGTTGAGAGACTTATGTGTTTATTAGGCTGGTGAGCCAGATGCTAAGGCCAATGATCCTGATTTTGTATATGTAAACACCACATTAATAAAATTACACTGATGCGTGTAGACCAACCACAAAGAAGAGTTGTGGAGGACTAAGCTCCACTAGGTAGGGTAAGGGAAGGGGACTAAGTGTTTAGGCTTAGGGGATAAGCTAGAGGGCTTACCTCTAAGAGAATAATATTTTATTATTCCTTCCCAAAAGCTATGGTTGACATAAGTCGTGTTGTCCTAAGTTCCTAGGGGAAGGGGAAACGAGTGCTAAGTGGAACTCATGCGGCTTCAAGAAGACATGTGTCAACCTGGGTGCATGCAGTTATAGCTGGAAAGCCAGCTCGTTGGGGGGGTTTGCTTCCCATTATGGCGTGATTACCATCCTTGTGTCTGGACCAGTTCGAGTTTGCTCATGACCCTTACGATTCTTTAGAAGTCGGTCACCTTCCCGATTGACCAGGGATTCATGCATTGAACCAGTTCTCCATCACCATCACCTATGTATCTAGCACACACCTTTTGAATACTGCGGTCGTATTTGAGTTACCCTGTGTGTCCCCTATGAAGCCCGACGCAATTGTATTCACATGAGCCGTGTTGTGTCTTAGCGTTTGGTTGTTTCCATTTTCGGTGTCCATACTTGTTTTATGTTTCTACCATCACCCATGTGTAGTTGAATGTTGTTTCTTGTTGCTTAGGAGATTATTGAAGAAGCAGGTTTTCAGGCCTGTGAGCAACTCTCCTAGGTGAGAGAGTTTGATGGGAAGTGAGTTCTCCTGGAAGGGAGTCCCGTAGCAGCTACAGTACTCTGAGACTTCTGGTCCAACCTGTTGTTGAAGCCCAAGGTAAGGGAAGTGTAGTAGCCGATGGACTTGTATTAGTGAAGATGTACCCTCCTGGGATGGAGCAGGCGTGTGGGGAATGATGGTCTGTGGGTTGTGGGCATAAGTGGATCATGGGATAAAATATCCTTCCTGTTGTTTTGTGCAACTTCCTTGTTGTCCTTTCCAAGCCTATAATTCCCTTGCCCGGTGGAGTTTAGTCCCAGCTCGGGGGTGACCCACTGTTGAGCGTGATGAGAAACGTGGTCTAAGGCTGGGAGGTTCGTGGAAGGTCTGCACACAGTTAGTGGTCATCTATTAAAAGATAAGTACCAATTTTGTGTTCATTGTATGTTGTGTATTTTTATTTGCATTATAATTAAGGAATAAATGCATGTATCTATATATGTTGCATGTTTGTGTTAAATGTCGCTTTTGATTAATTGCATTAGATAGATATATATTTATAAGTGTGAACACCAGACGTTATATCTATCTTTCGATTAAGTTTTATATGTGATTATTTTCGCAAATTTACTCGGTGGCATGGCCTGGTCTGTTGTTCGAAGCCAGGAATGACACATAAGAATGGTATCATAGCTAGTCGTAGAAGACAAGGTATTTCGCAGTAGCGTTACCCGACGGGGGTGTTTATGGCTGAGGACGTTACAAAATGGTATCAAAGCTAGTTGATCTAAGTGAAGTGTGTGAGTAGTGGTGTTTCCCAGCCTGTTGGTGGTTGGGGACGTCACAATTACAATGATTTAATTTGTAGGTCACAGTTGGTTTATAGATCAGGTATTTCAAGTGGATCATATGGAATGAATGTCTATTTCCATGTCAAACTACCATATGGAATGAATGTCTATGTCTATGGATCATCCTGGCTATGTCTAGAATGACTCTAGTCTTGTTTGTCTCCTTAAGAAATCTCTTTATGGTCTTAAGCAATCTCCTTAAGCTTGGTATGCCAAAATGGACAACTTTCTTATTGACATTGGATTCTCTAGATGCCATTATGATCCTAATCTATATACCAAGAAAGTAGGAAGCCATCTCATAATCCTTTTCCTTTGTGTTGATGACCTTATCCTTATTGATAGTGACTCAAAACTTTTAAACCATGTGAAAACTAGCCTTAAAAAGAAATTTGAAATGACAGACTTACGTTTTTTTCATTATTTCCTTGACCTCCAAGTTTTGGAAACCAATGAAGAAATTTTTCTTTCTGAGTCTAAGTATGCTTGTGACCTTCTTGGTCGCTTTCACATGGATGATTGCAAACTAGCCCCTTCTCCCTTCCAGTCTGGATTCAAGCTTACTACCACCTGTACTTCTCCCGAAGTTGATGCCACCCTATACCGTCAGTTAGTTGGTATCCTCTTATACTTGACTCATACCTCTCCTGATATTTCCTTTGTTGTTGGTATTGTTGCACGGTATATGCAAACACCCCATGAAAGCCATTGGAAAGCAGCTAAAAGGATACTTCACTATGTTTGTGGTACAATTCAGTTCAGGATACATTACAGTTCAAGGGGGACTCTTTTATTGGTTGGTTTCACTAATTCATATTGGGTCGGTGACCCTGATGATCAGAAGTCTTTTGCAGGTTATGTTTTCAGCCTTGGTTCAGGACCTATCACTTGGGCCTGTAAGAAATAACAGGCTTGCACTTTCTTTAGAAGAAGCAGAGTACCAAGCAGCAGTAAATGCAAGTCAGGAAGCCTTGTGGCTTCGACGGATCCTTTCATACTTTGGATTTCAGCAACAGCATCCGACCATCCTTTGGTGCGACAATCAAAGTGCCATCAAGCTTGCCAAAGACCCAGTTCAACATCGAGTTACACGTGCACTTCATCATAAAACTCATTCATGATCAAGTTATTGAAGTGCTCTTTTTCCCTACAGAAGATTAAGTTGCAGACATTTTCACAAAATCTCTTACAGAAGCGAAGTTTTCCAAACTTTCATCTATGTTAGGAGTTCAGGAAGTTGTCATTAAGGGGGGACAGGATCTAATGCCTCCTTCCTTCTCTTATTGTGTCACTATTGTAAATCCTTCAATCCTGTCCCAAGTTGGTCTTAAGGGGGGGTGTTAGGATATTTAGACACTTAGGATTTTGTTAAGATCCACTTGGTCTAATGTGTTGTTAGGTAAAAGTGTGTTTCGTAGTGTGTTTCTTTAGTATTCATTAGTATGCATTTGWAGTTACGAAATCCGACGGTCACGATATGTTTCCCGACATAGAGTGATCTAACGGTTCATATTCTCCTCGATCTTAATGGACATTGATCTGTGGCTTGACACTCGATTGTTCCATGATCTCTATTTAAAGAGCATGGAGGTCATTTTTCGATGATYGATTGTGAGAAACTCTCTTGTAAAATCTCTCTRTAATCTTTTTAATTTGCATTAATAAACTGCTCCAAGTGGTCGCGTTGGTTGGGGCCATGGATGTTTCCCTGTAGGGATTTTACCATGTCAAAACATCAGTGTGTTTATATTTGATCTGGTTCTATGAGTGGTTACTGAAGGTGTTCATCCTCTGTTGGATTACATGTGTTGTCGAACATCTAAACTAGGAAAAATAACAAAATTATAACATCTTTAACAAGTTTGTTACAAATGATCATTCATGATCAAAAACTGCTTGAGAAAGAACCTAACACTTTTCAAGAAAAATAAATATCATCCCAGATGTCTTGTAGCACAATCATAACGTATATCAGCTATCTGAGTGTGGTAAAGACCTGGAAAAAGACAAAAAAATAACATCAAAATATATTTAACTAATTTAAGACTCGCTACAGAATCTTTGATTCTGTAGCTAGTCTATCACAAATAAATCGTGTTATTTTAAAACTTATTCAATCACAAAATAAATGACATTTAATTACCCAAAATTAGGCATTCGAAAGTGATGGATTGTGTACGTTAGATCATGTGATGAAATTAACATTATTTGAATATTTTATAATCACGTCTCCAAATTGCTTTGGCGTTTTAACTGTGCGAGCTATGGACTTCTGGGCTTTCAGTTTTAATCTAATGTTTTCTTCTTCTAACTCTTTGTTTTGTCTTATGACATGATTTAACCGCATTTGTAGATAAGTCACATCAGAGTAATACTTTTGTCCCCAAGCCAGACAATCATGACAGTGATCAGGTTCTAAACCTGGAATTTGATATTGTTGTTCCTTTTTTGAAAAACCTTCCTTGGCTTTTAAATCGGTATGTATGCCAGAGAAGCCTTTATAATATTGAAGGAAAGGAGGTAAGTTTGAGACGAAATCATACTCAATATGGTCTTCTTCATATGATTCTTGGTCTATCATAATAGTTGGAATAGTATAATCCTTTTGTTTCCTTCTATTGTGAATTAACATGTAGATGACTCGACCGACCCTTTTATTCTTGAAATCCACTTCACCATTAAATTATGATGGTTTACCCTCTTTATTTAATTGTTCTTCTCTAACAAGACTCACGAGTTGTGGCTTAATTTCATTCATAAATCGATCCTTCATATCAAAAACAACAGCTTCTAGTGATTTCTTAGGGAGAAACTTATTCTTTTTAACTGTTGTTTGTGTTACAGGTAAGGAGACATCTTGGAAATTAGATAACGACACAGGGATTTCATCAAATTGAATTTCGATTTGTAATTCATGTGATGGAGATTGCAGAGGTACAATACCTTCACCATTTTTTATGATTCTCACTACAGTTTCACCACTCAATGTAACATCCCGCTCTTGCCTGCACTGAGCAAACTTATCCTTTGAGGACACTTGCTTGCAAGTGATCCGGATTATTATACTATTGGGAATTTGCTTATGATTATGAGGCGTTATGGATTGATGACATGTTACTTTGTTGTATTGACACAAACAGGTGCTATTGACTCGGTTTTCCTGAGTGTGCAAGATTTTGGACCTCGAGGATGCAGAGGTATCGATGAAACCCCTTGGACTCTGGATCAAGTCAGGGAGTGGACTATTGGGGTTTGATTATTCTATATATGACATATGTGCATCTGATTAGATGTTATGATTATGGATGTTATTCTAACATGATTCATTGATGATGCAGGCTGACGATAGCTTGCCGACCAGACTCACATGTGGAGTAGAGGGGTCACGCACGACTACCAGAGACGTTGAGGGAGAGGTGTGGACAACAACCCTTCCACAGCCTACTAGCACTCCTATCGTGGCTTGAACTGTAGGTTAACGACTACCTAGTTCGAGAAGACCCACGATGTCGTGAGGGCATACTGTGACAGTCGCTCACGATGATTCTAAGGGGTGCGCAATAAGGAAGGGGCCTTATTCCTTAGAGGCCCTTAGTCTCCCACAAGATCACCTGGCAGAGTATTGACTCCAGGGGTTTTGATGTCTACCAAGTCAGTCAAGAGGTGAGTGACATCCTTGGAGCACAGAGTGTGTCCTGAAGGGCACGTCGCGCGAGGGAAATAGAATGAAGTGAGTGGCACCCTTGGAGCACGGAGGTCCTAAAAAGCATGTCGCGCGAGGGAAACAAAATGAGGCGAGTGGCACCCTTGGAGCACCTAGTGTGTCCTGAAAGGCATGTCGCATTGTTAAATAATAAATGATATATGGCCTTAGAACGAATAATGTGATGAGAAAGATTTTAAACAAATTCCCTAATAAAATGTCGCCTAGCCTAGGAAAATAACGTCTAGGTCTAAGTGATACTTGTGATAAT
>JASDQU010681822.1:0-21410 GCA_032191745.1 Picea mariana | reverse complement strand
GAACGCGCGACAATGACATTGGTTGGAATTTCTTAGTGAGTACGACTTTGAGATTACTTACATAAAAGGAATAGTGAACCGGGTGACCTATGCATTGAGTCGGAGACCACGCATCTTTTTGGTGTTGCCTCTTCAGACGAATCTACGTGAAAAGATTCTAACCTTATAGAAAGGCACCATTAAGATGGCACCTTAGAGTTTCTTTTTGGGCGACTGTGTCGGACGTCTTTGAGTTGGGATTGGCTTAAGGATAGGGTCCTGGTAGGACCGGAAGCGATCCAATAAATGGAAGATTAAATGCAAACTATAAGACAAGGGAATCAAGGAAGCGTAGGATTGACAGAAGATTTATGTCAATGCGTGTCGTGTCGATCGTAGTTACAATGTTACGATCAAGTATTTTTGCAGCTGAAACTGCATAAGAGTTCGATCAAGTTGGGAAAAGGGGATAAACTATCTCCTAGGTTCATGGGATCCTATGATATTGTGGAAAAGAGAGGCTCGTGGCCTAATGACTAGCCTTGCCTGATTCTTGAGGCGTATGYACGATGTCTTTCACGTCTTTGTTTGAGACTTTATGATTAGTGATCCTACACATGTTTTGACTTGAGMACCTTGAGGGTGTCGSATGAGGGTGTGCTCACAACCGAGTCAATACACATCTTGGATCATCGCATTCGACAGCTACGGCGTCGAACAGTAGACGAGGTCAAAGTCCAGTGGGACAACTATAGTCTGCACCCGACAACCTCAAAGGACGCATATGATATGCGCCAACAATTTCCATTTTTGTTGGATAGATAGACTTATGATACTTTGATACACATTATTTCATCACTTATATACTGTGAAACTTTGGGATAAAGTTTAGACCAAGAGGGGGGGTGTATGTAACATCCCGCTCTTGCCTGCACTGAGTGAACTTATCCTTTGAGGACACTTGCTTGCAAGTGATCCGGATTATTATACTATTGGGCATTTTCTTATGATTATAAGGCGTTATGGATTGATGACATGTTACTTTGTTGTATTGACACAAACAGGTGCTATTGACTCGGTTTTCCTGAGTGTGAAGGATTTTGGACCTCGAGGATGCAGAGGCATTGATGAAACCCCTTGGACTCTAGATCGAGTCAGGGAGTGGACTATTGGGGTTTGATTGTTCTATATATGACATATGTGCATCTGATTAGATGTTATGATTATGGATGTTATTCTAACATGATTCATTGATGATGCAGGCTGACGATAGCTTGCCGACTAGACTCACATGTGGAGTAGAGGGGTCACGCATGACTACCAAAGACGTTGAGGGAGAGGTGTGGACAGCAGCCCTTCCACAGCCTACTAGCACTCCCGTTGTGGCTCGAATTGTAGGTTAATGACTACCTAGTTCGAGAATACCCACGATGTCGTGAGGGAAAGATGTGACAGTCACTCACGATGATTCTAAGGGGCGTGCAATAAGGCAGGGGCCTTATTCCTTAGAGGCCCTTAGTCTCCCACAAGATGACCTGGTGGAGTATTGACTCCAGGGGTTTTGATGTCTACCAAGTCAATCAAGAGGCGAGTGGCATCCTTGGAGCACAGAGTGCATCCTGAAGGGCACGTTGCGCGAGGGAAACAGAATGAGGCGAGTGGCACCCTTGGAGCACGGAGTGCCTCCTGAAGGGCATGTCGCGCGAGGGAAACAGAATGAGGTGAGTGGCACCCTTGGAGCACCTAGTGCGTCATGAAGGGCACGTCGCGTTGTTAAATAATAAATGAATAAACCTATATGGCCTTAGAACAAATCATGTGATGAGAAATATTTTTAAAAAATTCCATAATAAAATGTCGCCCAACCTAGGAAAATAACGTCTAGGTCTAAGTGATACTTGTGATATATATATATATATATAATAAAATAAATAAATACATAATAATGATAATCAGCATTCATCATGTGATGAGAAGGGGGTAAGCAATTCAATTAATTTATAATAAAAAAAAATATTTTGGGTGATAAAATTTAAAAAGGGGAAATAATTGTTTTGTTATATTATGCTAATTAAAAAGGAAAAGGGGAAAAAGGGTAATTTTTTGCACATGCCAATTTGAGTTTTAAATGAAAAGGGAAAGAGGGGAATTTAAAAGAATTAGGAAACTAGGAAAAAGCAGGAAACATAAAGAGAAAGGGAAACATACTGAAAATGCAAAAAGACTAACTTAGTAAGGTATTTTTGCATTTAAGAACTTTCTAAATTGAACTCAACTAGTGATTTAGTAAGGGGGTAAGTCATTAAAATGTGTAAGTTAATTTGGGGACACCTAGGAGTGATTCTAGGAATGTTTTTAGGTAGGTGAGGGAAATAGGAGTAATTAATTAATTAATGAAATTAATTTATGGTGCAATGAAGGGGATGAGTGACACATGTACGGGGAGGATTTTTATGAATTAAATTATTGAACAATAAATTAAATGGGATTTTGGGAAGGTACATGACTTAGAAACTCTATATAAAGGAGGGAGGAGGAGTTTGATGGATCTCCTCTGTCATGCGTAATGTTACGCTGCAGAATTTTAGACTTGACTGACTTAGCTTGTGGGAGTTAGAATACCCAGCTCAGTGAGGAGTGGTAGCTCGGCCTTGCGAAGCGAGTTGGGAGCTAGTTAATCTTTGGTTCAATGTGTGTGGCCCCTTTGCAGCTCGGGGGGCTAAGGGGGAAGAAGAGTACCCCTAGTGTTGGCTGGGAGGTACTGGTGAAGCCTCATCGGTCGACAAGCAGGAGCTGCACGGAGCACCCAGGACAACAACTCAAAGCGGATGACTTGGGATATGGTACGCTTACTTGATTCTGCATGGTAGATTCTTATTATTCCTCACGCTTTCAATTCTGTATTTTTAATTGGGTAAAGAAAATGTTTGACATAGCATTTTAATTGATAACTTAATTTCCTCGTAGCCTTAAGCTCGTTGTTGATTGATTCCCTTGGCTTTCAATCCCTGCATGTCGTGACCGTCCTATGGTTTTATTTATTTTGTGATGAGTTTGCACTTCTTACTTCGCCCTCGTCCCTAGCTCATCAATCTTCGCTTAAGCAGTCAGCCAGGAGCCAGATCGACGGTCGTCACTTCAGTGTTAATAGACCTAAAGATCCTAACGCCCTGTTTTTCTGTGTGAGGATGATGAGCGAAGGATGTTTCTGCCCAACCATCTACCCCTGTTGATTTCTCCTAATTGATTGATTTTCTTGCGCCTTCTGGCGATTGAATACCTCTACGATTGTTTTTATTTTCTCTCTGTGATTAGCTCAATACCTTCTACGTTTTTTTTTATCTCTCTGTGTTTTCGGAGGGTATGTTATTCTTGTGATTTTCTTATCAGTTCCCAGCTCCTGAAGGGAAGAATCTCAGCGTTATTAAATGAATGACAGTTTGATTTATACGTTGACTGTGTTTTTACTCTTGATTGACAGTAAATTTATGCCTTGTTAACAGCGAAAATTTTACCTTGATTTTTGCGCTTCTTTTATCCAACGAATTTAATTGAGTGAATTTTGTTGGAGTCTCAACTTCTATTGATAGATGTAAATGTGCAGGTGTAATTGGTATTTGTAAACTCTTTACTCACCCAAGAAACCCTGCGTTTTAATGAACCCTTTTCCAGTGAATCTGTCTTGTTACCTGTGATTTTTGTGAGAGAGATATCTCATCCATCGTTCTCTTTAAACAACGATTCTCCTTGGCTCTATGATGTGTTGCTGACAATGTAATTAAATCGACGATTTTTCATTTATTGGTTAGATTCAATGATTTTATACCTGCAGAAGCTAGTGGTATTCTTAGTTCAAGTAGCGATTTTACATCCACCGTTTGCTCACTCTTTCCTTTTAGTGTTTCATTTGAATGTTCAGTGAATAGTTAGCGATATTGGTGGAATTTCTTTAGTAGTGAATGTCAACTAACCTCTTTCTTTTCAAACAGTGAACTTTTCTGTGAGTTTAATATATAATCATTGTGTTTTGCATGTTGTATTGGAATGTGACTGCCTATTTGACCTTACTGTCTTCGATTCCCTGTTGTGTTGCGTCGATGGATTTTCCTCTACCTGTTCGTGCCTTTAATTACCAGCAAAAAAAAAAATGTGGTTGAGTGTTGCGTTCAGTAGAACCTTATCAGAGTGACACTTGGCATTTCCCAGTGCCTTTAAACCTGTGTTGGACAACAATTTCTCAAAGAATTTTTTATTTTAGAATGATTTCGCCTTCCCTGTGAATTTCTCTTTTCTAAAATCGTTTGCATCTTCATTTTCCATGACGGTCTACGATTGTTTTGGATGGCGTTTTCACCTGTGCTTGGAATGGAAACTACCTGTATTTCCACCTACGTTTTGGCCCTGAGAGTGACTGCGTCTTACCCTGTGAATGACTGTGTGTTACCTTGGGGTGATGCGCTTTTGTGTTGACATCAACTCCATCTTTTTTCTGCTCGGCGAATGCATCTCTAACTGTGTCAGCATTAACATTAATGGCTCTACGAATTTAACATATTTTGACTGCGAACCTTGCCGATATCTAACTCACGAATAATTACGGTTATTCATCGTGATCTTAGACAACATTTCCGCCCTGCTTTCTTACAGCTTTCACCAGTCTTAGTCAGCGTTCAGTGGATGCGGTGACCTTTAATGATGAAAAGTAATGTGGAGTGTTGAGAGAAAGAATGTGTTTAATTCCATATCCTTTATATTGTTAAATCCTGAGTAAAGAAATCTATACAAATGACGATTTAAACCCATTTTAGCTTCACGGACAATGAGTCAAATGATTTAAGACATAAATTTCTTAACCACATTTGATAGCATGTGTTATTATTGGCGATTTTGTATTTAGCATTTGATAGTATGCTGACAACGATTTTCTGATAGTTAGATGTTAGCATATTGACAGAGATTAGATTCCATAGATAGCGAATTTATTTTGTTGAAGGACAACTTTATTTTTGTTCAGCTTAAAGGATAGTGATTTTTCTGTGATTTAATATAGCATTGTTATAGAGCTAAACTCCATTGGAACGCACTTGCACGATGAAATTATGCGTGTACCCGATGTATATTCAGACAACGATAATTTAAACAGCTTTAGTTTAGAGAGCATTGTCGAACTTTTAATAAGCAGAGTAGAGCACTTTTTAGTTATAAGAAGTTCACCTTTCTTGGGTCAATGTACAATGTCGACAAGTGTACTTGATTTGTTAGAGTGTATATTATAGTTCACCTTTTGGGCCTCAATATGATAATGATAACATTTCTTCCATTTCACTCATTCGCACATAGACTTAATGACTAGCAATTAATAATTTTGGTTATTGGTGTGATAGTTTAATACCTTGCGCAAGTTGTCGACCCATTGCTTAGGGGTGTAGGTGTAGTCTTCTTGTCAGTAGTTAGGCTCCTAGCACGTTGGATTATCTTGAGTCCTTGGTCGAGATAGGTTGTGTTGCGCCAAGTTTAGTGTCGCACCTATCACCCGGGGACGGCATGATCCTAGATGAGGGGATCATGGCATGCCCTATTGGATGGGAGTGAATGATAACTTGGCAGAAGTCCATGCTTCCTGTGGTAGGTGTAGTTGTTTGTTGTAAGATTGTTGTTGGCACTTGGGTTGCAACACCTTCATGCGTTTGGTTGCGCACCATCAAGGTTCTAGTTAATTGGTCGAGGTCGTTGTGTCGGGATGGGGATGTTGTCCCTTAGCGTGTAGGTGTGGTCTTGTCGTGTCGGGCGGGTAGTCATTTCTCCTTGTTGTTTTACGCACGTTTCACCCAGTTTCTCTTGTGCCAATGCGTGGAGTCATAGTTGTTTGTTTCATGTTCCGCGGGCATGGTGCTTGCCGTCAGATGAGTTGTTTATCTATAATCGTTGTTGTCATCCGGCTTAAAAAAAAAAAAAAAATGTGCGTTTAGCTTCGCTTGTAGTCGTAACGATTGGGGTCGTTACACTCAAGGATAAAAACTTATTTCTAATAAGAAAACTTTCCCAATTATTCTCAATACTATCCAAAAGATATTCGACCAAAGTTCAGATCAAACCATGATGGAACAAGCTGACTTGAGGATTGTTAATCGGACGTTGATAGAACTTGGCCATTTTCTGGAGGCTTTGGAGCAAATAGAAAGGTGAATTTAGATGAAAACCAAGGAAAACCATGATCAAACGTATGTGGAAGTAGAAAATAAAACTAAAATAGCCTTCACAGGTTATAAATTGCTTGATGATCAGTAGGAGGCCATGCCATTTAGACTGGAATAAATCTAGGGGTAACCCTTTGACATGATATTTCATTTGTTTAGACACTAGCAATCACTGCCAAGGGATATTTTCTATCCTAATATTTTTAAACCATTTATTTCCAAAAGAAGAGAGACTGGTGGCTTTGGCAATAAAACCCTCATCAACTTGAAACTGCACATCACCGAATTTAACTCTCGTTCCATCAAATGCTTGGGAAAACTCTTTGGCCCCATCTAAGTTAAAACCCCTAAATGACTGAACGAAAGGTATCCACCCAACCTGGGTAAGTCTCTCAGTGACACTGTCGTGAGTTAGCAGGGTTTGGGAACCATTAGTTTCAATCCTAACGACAGGAGCCATAACAAAGGCGAATCGAAAAACAATGAATTGAACATTGTGGGGACGATCGAAATGAAATATAAGTAGGGTAAAGAGATAAGCTTTGAAGCGAGACAGGTAAACATACCCGATGCGAGGCGAAATGTGCATAAAATGAAAGTAATCGGTTATCATTCTCAACTTGGAATATTGATTTCCTCCAGCCAAGAAAAGGACAGACGTGGTCTGTATAGCAAAACTCATGTAGCCATTATTGTTCACCATGAAACCCTGGTCTGCAACCCAAGAATTTTCCCCTGATGAGATCATAATGCACAAAATATCCAGAAAATTCGGTGAGGAGTAAGGACCATCATATAAGAACATGATACAACATAGGTTTTGGGGGTAATGGTGAGGTGTTCTCCCAAGCGCTTAGATTTCATCAAATATTTTCAAATTGCAACGATAAGCCTAAGTTCAGATATAGGTCGATATGTCAAAACAAAGTTCATATGTATCCATTTCTCTTACCTAGCAAATAATCAATCTTTTGTTTAAATGTAACGATAATTATTAGATCATTTCTCATAGGTTACAACTAGAAGTAACAAAAAAAAAACATTTAAATTATGCATGGGATAATCACTTATAAAGTTCCTTCTTAGTTGTTGTAGACAAAAGATAACTAAATTCATGCTTATCATTCATGAATTTAGAGAAGGGTAATAAACATCAATTCTCACACAAAAAATTGAATGACCAAAATAAGAATAAAACAAACCTATACACTATGAGCTATCATTTTGATGAATCCTCTTGCCCAGAAGTGGAGCACAAGATGTAAAAAATGCTTCGAATAGAAACATAAAGCAAGAAACTAGTTGGGTTGCCAGCAGGTCTCTCTGAGGATAAGAAAAACATATGTAAATCATATTTCCCTTTTACTGTAAGACTTGGGATTCAATACCTTGGTTTCCACTTAAATTCCAATCTATACCTCAAGGTAAATTGACAGTGCTCATAGCCAATATTGAAGAAAAAAATAAACACCTAGTGCAATAGATGGCTCTCCTATGGAAGGTGATTAGTCCTGGTCAAATCCTTCCTCGAGGCCATCCCAGTTTAATGGATGTCCCTCGCTTGGATCCCAAAAGGAGTCCTTGAGTGAATTAGACAACTTTGTTATCATTTCATATTGTCTGGGGCTCAGGAAAATAAAGGTATGGCACTAGTATCTTGGAGGTTGTTATCCTGAAATGTCGAGGATGGGAGCTAAAACATATGTCCCTATTTTCAAAATCTCTCACTGCTAAGAATGTATGGTGACTCATGTAGGGACAAATCCTTTGAGTTCAAACTACAAAGGACAATTATCTTGCTTCCATCTCCATTGAGTATTGGTTTCATTCCCCAAACAAAAAGGCTCATAATTCCTTGGTCATTTGGAAAGACACAATTGTGGCCTTTCCCCTGATTGGGAATTAGCCAATTTGGAATGTAGACAAAGGGGATAAGGTTTAGGTAAGCCTCAACCCCTGGATCAAGAGTAAGGACTTACACAGTATGTTAATACCTCTCATTTAGGACATTAGATCCAAAGGTTTCTATACCTGACAACACATTGCACATGGACGGATAGTGAATAATCACCAACAACAGTGGCTATCGTAGAGAGAGAGATGGAAATTAGCATGGATTATGCCGAGGTTTGGAAATCCTATACAAATTGTATCTAGAATTTCAATATCATACTAAACAATGAAGAGGATGAGCTCCTCTAGTCCTCACACCCTTCAGGAGGATACAAGCCCAAAGTTGGATACAAGGCCCTAGTTTTGGAAGGCATTGATCAATCACTTATATGGGGTGTAGTATAATTGTTAGACTTTTTTTCCCTGGGATTTCACACCTCCAACGTTTGAGCCTCATTCTGGTGCAGACCTCTTTCACGCACCATTCTCCATTTATGTTTCCTTCGTTGTTTGTTTCAACTTCCATGCCATTTGCCCATGGAATCCATCCTTGCATATGAATTGAAATTTGAACTCGACAAATAGGTGGGCTCGAAATTCAAACTTGGTAAAGAGGCGGGATTGAAATTTGTACTTGAATTAATAAAGCAAACAACTCTAGAAAAGAGGATCCCACCATGTGTAATGGAAATAAGAAACCTGTGGTGAGAGTTGAAAGAAACTGACACATTGTTTACAGAGGCGTGAGAATGCAGACTTGGGGAAAATGGGTGTCTGAGATTAGAGATCCCAAGAAGAAGTCGATGATTTGTCTAGGGGTGTTCCCCACAGCAGAGATTGCAGCTCGATCCCACGATATGGTGTCTCTTAGCATCAACAAGAATTCAACCTTCCTCAATTTCCCCCACCTTGCCTCTTCCTTTCCTCACCCCACCACATTATCCGCCAAGGACATCCATGCAGTTTTTGCGACCACTATGGTTGAGTTTCATATTCCTTCTAAAGATGAGGATCAATCCCTAGAGTCGTCGGGGATAAACATTATGATCCCTATTCATGCAGACATTGTGATCCATGTAGAGTCCAAGAATAATGAAGAAGCAATAGCAACAACTTGTATGTCTACGTCAGCTTGGATTTTGAGTTTTCTTTCGGAGAATGAAAGGATGATCAAAGACGATGATGTTTTGTTTGATCTGCCCATTTTTTTGGGTAATATGGTAGAAGGTTTATTGGTAGCCCCTCCTTGGTTGGTTGAACAAAAAGATTTATATGATAATCATTATGTTATTGATAATGTTTATCAAGGAAATGGATCAATCTATGTCGAAAGTTCTCTCTGGAGCTATTCATAGACATTGAACCTACTACTGATCAAGTTTATTATRGATCAAGTTTTTGCGGATTCAACTAGTTCTAATTACAATTGCAATGCATATAGATATGGGTTATATACTAATTGTAATTGTGAAGATTGATGATCAATTTAATTTAGAATCCAGTTTATATAAAATGAATTTACATTTGTTACAATCACACTAACTATGTAACAACAAAACTCTATGAATTTAGAATAAATCCTAAAACCTTAAAACTTATGAAGAGGTGTGAAAAAAAATATATATATATATTATTACGATATTGTATTATTACAATAATCATATTTATATATAAATATCATAACACATTTCTTTATATAATATAATAATATTTAAAAATAAATATATAAAAATAAAATTTTAATTATTATTAACATTTATATTTACATTACCAAAATGTTTTTATATAAATATACTTATATATTACTTTTCAATATATAATACTATATATATTTATATATAAATCTTTTCTAAAAATATATATTTATATATAATCTAGTATACTATGTATAAATAATATATTTATTTATTTATATTTATGCTATAAACACATTTACACATCCAACATTATTTTAATACTTCTTTTCCTATAATTACCCTTATATTATTATACCTCTTATATAGCTTATGGTATTGAGCTTACATAACTAGGTGTATTGTCCCATTTCTCGAGTGGTATATGATCCTCAAGCAAGCGTTAGCAATCAGGGGCAAGCGTTAGGGATCAATCAATAAATTGATAAGTCTCTGGGCCCAATCGCAACAATGTTGTAGTCCGCCGCCTAACCTAAAAAAACCTTTTATGGTTAAATCTTTTTCGTTCATTCTCCATTTTGTCATCTCATTATTACAACAACTTTTATTTTGAATTACAATCTTTAATTTTTTTATTAATTGTCTACATCCTTTCTTTTCGAATACTTCAGCTCCCCTAGGTTTCCTGGGTAAGAACTCCGGAATTACAATCTTTAATTTATTTTTTTCTTCATTCTACATTATGTAATCTCATCCTTGTATCAACCTTTATCTTGAATTATAATCTTTGTTTATTACAATCTTTGTTTATGGAGTGATCCCTTTGTGTTTCTATGTTCTATATTGATTATATATATATATATATATAGTTTGAGTGGATTTAATGGTTAAGAACATATTGTTGACCCATAAGTGTGATTAATCTTGTATCCTTATGTTTGTATATTACTTTTCAAAACTTCTTCCATACTTAAAAAAATTTAATCATCGTGAGTCCCTAATGTATTTATCTAACTATGTCCAACTTCCATGACCCGCAAAATGTTCATTTAACTTATGTGACCCTCATTATGCACATGTACTTAGAACTTTTTTAAAAGCAGATGCATATCCACGAGTGTGGAGCACTACCTCATTGTTTCGCTATCCCACTGTCTTGCTGCCCCATTGTTCTACTCTCTCGATCTTCCACTACCACGTCGTCTCGCTACCCCGTCATTCTGCTCTCCCAATATTTCCTTACTCCACCATCCCACCATCGCAATCCACTCTTACCTCGATCGTCCATCGCACTGCGACATTGTAAGTCCTATCATGTCACACTTCCCAACATGTATTTTTAACTTTCTAGAAATAAATACCACTCGTATAAGCCTTAATGTTGTTATTAATGACGATATTCTCGAGACAACTTCTCATAAACTTTAATATTAATTCCCATTAAAAATCCTTGAGTTAAGAGCCCCAAAACATACTAAGGTAAACATCTGTATTTCGATAATACCACTCTGAAAAGAACTATTCATTAAGTTTGTCACCTTGGTTAAGTATGATAGCTCGAAGAAAGGAGCAATTCTACGGAGATACTATCAACATTTTGGGACGAGAATACCAAATATTTCAGTGGTCTCAAGCATATAAATACTACTCCACATTCCTACCTCTGGAAAATATTTCGAATGGCATTTGAACATCAGGAATTGCATCGACAAGTTGTGTTCCAAAAGTTTATGATTTCAAGGAATTAATTTCTTAGTGTATAGACAAGTTTGACAAGGAATGGAGGATTATTCAGTTACAGGGAGAATCATCCATCTCTTTAGCTCCCTTAACTTTCAAAAGGATGTTCAGGCTCCCTAAGCCAACAATGAATTTCAAGAGTGCCAAATATGAGAACTTCTTGAAGATGAAGAATGGAGGATTTGAGCTTCTATAGGACTATCTCGAAGACCCAACAATTGTTCTAGAGGACCTCTCAAACATTTAGGTGAGTTCATTAAAAAATCTGTATCGATAAATGGCATGGTTATTCACTAGAATAACTAGACAAGAATCTATGGCTATTGTTACCAAGCTCGCTCTGTATAAATTGTACTTTTCGATTCATGAAAATGCAATCTTTGACTGGGCAAGGCTTATTTTCAGTGAGTTATCTTTTCAGTTCGGAAATTTCAGAAAGAATAAAAGGTTTTATATGTCCTCATGTTTTATTTTCTCCATTACATACTATTGTGTCTTCAATGGCCTGCCTTTGGCTAAAAAGGTCAATTGCAAACTTGACCCTATTCAAATGTGGTATCCCGCACTTTGGAAACAAAAGGCCACATACCACTTCTATGAATTAAATAATGCATTCATATATTCTTTTAAAAATCTAATTCATGGACCAAGTACATCTAGATTATCTCTGGAAGTAGCATCCTTCTTAAACAAGTATGGAAGTTTTGAATCCATGGAGAATTTTAGTGTTATCAAACTCTATTGTTCTCGTGAAAAATCTTCATATCTACCATATTATGTTTCTGATAAAATATTTGTAGTTGAGATATGTATGCAATACATATTGGGCTCATTTCTTTAATGAGAAAAGGAAAGGATAGTTCATCCCACTACCATGGAAAATTGGGGAGACAATTGTAAAAGGAATTACACATCTCAATGAAATATCATCTCAATTTGATCTATTCAATCTCAAGAAAGCAAATGAAATCAAGGGCTTCAACCCTAGTCAATTACTTATGACACACGTGACATCTATCAGTTATAGTGTATCATATGCCAAAAAAAAATTGTTTGCAGAAGAAAAAGGTGACAGTCAGAAAGCTCAAGGGTTACCAGTAGAGAAATTGCAAGAAGATATTGATATATTCATCAGTACAACCGTTTATCATAGACAACGAGGAAGAGTTGTGAATGAGATAATTTCACAGTCCCCAATTGTTTTTCAAAAAATCGTCCTACCAAAAGGAAAATCCCAGAACCCATCTCAAGAACAAAGAAATTCCACGATGGATAATTCCCATGATGGAGGAGAACAAAACCATCCTAAGGGAAATCTAGAAAATCCCCATAAACTCCAAATTACTAGTAAGAGGAAAAGAGGCACAAACAAAGAGGGAGAAAGTGAAGACATACTTGGAGATGAAATTATCCCGGAAGACATGGAGCTTGATGTAAATATTGAAGATATTAAATTTGCAAGTGAAGAACAGAGGCTAGAAGAAAGCATAACAATTGCAAAATAATTGGCCACTCAAGAGCCAATCATATTCAAAGAGGAGTCTCTGACCCTGCATAGTGTCACATTTGACAAAAACTCAAGAAAATTAGTTATTGAGAAGATCAATGCAAAAAATAAGAAGGTTCAAGAAAAATGGAATTCATAACTTGACATTAATGGGTTTCCACCTCCAATATTGTAGAAATTCATGAATCCACATGGGAATATCTAAAAATGTCAATTGGATATATAGAGAATGAAAATGTCATTTTAAAATATAGATTTAGAAAATTGGAAAATGATTTGATGCCCCCACCACTATTTTATAGTCCAATTGCAACCATACAACTCTTGAGAAGTCTTGATGGAAGACCAAAATCAAGATCAAGATTAAAAGGAACATGAAATGTGCACGCTGCTATTAGGAGATATGTTGGTGAAAATATCCAAAAAAAGAATGTCCTTGATTCTTGAAACATGGGAGTTGGCAACAAGCTTGTTTCTTTAGGCTCGAGAATGAAAAAATTTAGGCAATATCTTCAAGCAGATCTTGAAAATGATAAATAATTTTACAAAGGGGCCATTTCTACTTTTGTTGCAAAGGTTTTAGGTTTTATCAAGTTCTAGAGAAAAGAAGAGGATTTGTCTTCGACAATCCATATAAAACAACTGAAGGCATGTTGGTTAAAGAGAGTAAATATTTTAAAAGAAATGCTAGTTGAGTGTGATGTTATAAGTGTAAAAAGAGGTGAATCATATTTGAAGTTGATTGAATTGGAACTAGTTGAGTCAACTGGATACGTGGACCCACATTTAATATTGAATTCCATACTCTTGTCAAAAGAACAAATGGAGGAGAAGTTGGACTCATTAATTATTGCATTAGTTGAAAAGTTCAACAACCTCATCAAATATTAAGAAACAGAGATAGAAAGTTGGTTGGTCAGTTATGTGAAAAAAATTGAATACATCGAGGATACCCTTCATCAATTTTCGATAGATTTTAAACAAACAGAAAAATCATTATTTGATATTAAAGTAAGGTAAGAAATAATCATGGCACCAATGAGAGAATATATCAAAAATAGGTTAAAGAAATCATTAATTAAAATAATTGAATTAGATCAAGAAGAAGCAATTGTAACCGGTCAAGTAGTTCTAACAAAGGAGAGTATAAAAAACACACCAGCCAGTAGGTAGAAACTAGAATCCATCACAGTAAGTCAAGCAGTCACTTTTCATAATCTCCATCTTCTATACTTCTCGCTTAAAAATCACCCAATTATGTCTTTTTCATTCTTTGAGAATTCATAACCGATTTCTGGTCATTTTCCTCCTTTTCTTCCAAGTCCAGCTCTACCATTTAAAATTCCATGGGATCCCCATCCCAATCAGTTTGGATGAATGCTTTCATTTAAATTTACTTTTCATCTAGACAATTATTTTTTAACTCCCTAGAGAAATTTTTTGGGCACAACTTTAATGATTTCTCAGACTTTTGAATTTCTAAATATGAGATTTTTGGAGTGTGGCTATCGTATTCTCTTTTAGTTTTAAATTTGATACTCTTTTAAAGTTCTCTACATTGTGGACTTATATCTTTATGTCTTATGAATGTGACCAAATCTTGCTTATATTATGATGGATGCAATGAATGTGTTAATTTCATGTGATTTTTTCTCTATTTCTATATAATATTGTAAAATATCATATTAAAGTTCCTGGTCCTTCTCTCAGGAACCTTTTGTGAATATAATTTACTTATCAAAAATTGTATTTGCATAATTTATTTCAAGCAATAATAAAGGAGTACCACCTCTTTAAAAGCGCAGGGGGATTTACATCCTCGTGAGGTTGTTGTTGAGATTTTGACTAATCTGAACATCGGCACATTTGTTTCTTCCTAAGAGATGACAAGGTTCAAATCCAGAGGTGGGTAGGTTATGTACAGCTCCGTGGACTTTAGCAGTGAAATCGTTGTGTGGAGGGGATCCCTTGTCCCACAAACAAGGGGGTCTCATACACCAATTTGTTGTTTGGCTTGGTCGTGACCTTAAAATTAGATGATGATGATGATTATTATTATTATTATTATTATTATTATTTTGTGGTACATTATAAAGTAAGGAATTTTGATTTATCGGAATAGTTTATAAATTCTATAACTTTCTCCTAAGATTCTTTGGAGAGCCTCTAACCCCAAATTGGACATCATACAAAACCATTGCACCAATTTTTTTACAAGCATCGTCCTCAATTTTCATCTTCAAAACTATGCATTAGGGGGCATTTGAGGCTTAAAATGGATCTTCTAAGGAAAAAAATGAAATAAGAGTTAAAATAATAAAATAAGAGTTATGAATTTTCAAAGGGAAAGAAATAAAAGTAATTTTTTTAATCATATTTTTTACTTATCTCCTTGTAGATTTACTCAAATTTTAAGTGTAGGCACTCATTGGATGCAAAAAAAAAAAAATTCACATACAACTTGTACCCACTTTTCATAATTTTGATAGATCCACGATAGTTCATAAACTAGAAATACATGAAAAAATTGTGTTTCCAATTTATGTCACTGTGGAACTACCTCCATTATGTCAACATTAAATGTGATTGTTATATCCTAGTACTAATGTTATGAAGAGTATCATCCTCAATTTCAATATTCACATATCTATGTTTATATTTTGCATGAGCTTTCAAAAGTTTCAATTATAACTTGGAACATATTCAAATCCCAAGCACATATAAGGAGAACCACCTACATTTTATCAACATTAAATGTGATGGTTATATCCCTATCCCAAATACTTATTTTTATGGAGAAATAATTTTCCTCATTTTTATAGAGAAATAATTTTCATCACACATCTTAATCTTCATGTAAGGGGTTAGTGGCTAGATAAAAAGTTTTTATAATTACTTATGATTGCAATAGATGCTTGTTTTAACATATTTAGAAATCTCAGGATAAACCCTAAAATATTCACAGCAACAAGGCTCGAAGCCATTGCAATAATATACTTGTTAAGACCTCAACATATCATTTACGAGAATTGATCCTGGGTAGGGAGGATAACAATCATTCCTCTCAGCCACCCAAGCTAAACCCAATTGACATAAAGTTATATTTTCATTTTTCGCATTCCCCTCTTCTCCCCTTTATGCAACCAAATCAAATTAAAAAATATATTAGTATTATGGAATGTCATCTTATTATAGTGACTCTTAACCTTTTAAGAAATGTCTAGTTATTCCATTAACTTATGTTTGTAAAAAGTAAACAATAAACCAATGACTACTCAAATTATTGATGGTTCTAGTGATTCTATATTTAAGATAAAGGGATATGATTATCTACATTAAAACCTAATAATATTTATGATATCACAACCTCATTTTTAATCACCATATCAAATCATATAGTAATCCTATATCTAAGATAAAAAGATATGACTTATCTCAATTAACACCTAATAATATTTATGATATCACAACCTCATTTTTAATCACCATATCAAATCATATAATCGATATAGAAATCATGCATTATTATTAAGGGATATGACTTATCTACATTAACACCTAATAATATTTATAATATCACAACCTCATTTTTAATCATCATATCAAATTGTATAATATATATATATATATATAGGCTGGGTAAATGAGTTTATTTAGAAATGTTGATGTTATAATTTTAACACTCTTTCGTATTCCAATAATACATTTAAATCATATGATTGGACATACCAATCGTGCATAATGTTCAATTAATTTTGAGTGTAATGAATTTCTATAAATTTTAATTTATTTTTTTTTCAAATAATTTAAAATTTTAAAATATTCTCATTTGTATATGTTTTTTTAAGATAAATGAAGTCATATTGAATTTAGATTTGGAAATCAAAATATATGATAATTTACTGTAACATATTATTTTAGCAAGTTTTTGTAAAAAGATATAAATCTTTTTTGAATAAATAAAATAACATTAAATTTAAATTTGAAAATCAAAATATATAATTAATTTATTGTAATGTATTATTTTAGCAAGTTTTTATAAAAGGAAATGAACTATAAATTTATGTAAATTTATATAGAGCTTATCTCTTATAATTTTACTAATAAATTATTTCAGAATACTACTCAATCACTTATTTCAAAAATAAAATAAAACTTAATTTATATTTCACAATTAAAATGTATATATGATCTATTATCACTTACTGTTATTATATTTCTTTGAAACTAGAATTGAACCCCAACTAGTATGTGCAATATATTTTATATTTTTTGTGTCAATTTTGTTGAAATTTTTTATAAAGATATTTTTAAATATATTCTTTCAAAAAAAATTGAAGTAAAACTCATTTTTGAATATTATCATGAAAACTAATATATCTAGTATAGTATCAAAGGGTAATTCTTAAACATGTCAATTGTATCATTATATACTTTGATATTACTTTTTGTAATTCAAATTATCCAAAATATTCCGAACAAATATCATAAATATTAATGATGATAAATTATATAATAATTCTAATTCTTAAAAAAATAATTTGTAATAACATCAATTAGCTTTATATAATGATAATAAACAATTGTATATAATTAAGTATATTAATCTCTAATTATATAATGATAATAAACAATTGTATATAATTAAGTATATTAATCTCTAATTGCATATAATTGAGTATATTAATTTCTTATTGAATGAGATATGTCAAATAAAATAACTTAAAAATGTTAAAAGTTCATAGCAATAACAATCATCTAGCTACTATTCTACCTATATTGTATGATATCAAACACAACTTTGAATTCAAAGATCAATAAAGTTATTCTAAAGAATAACTTTAGAATAAAAACTTACATAATAAAGAATTGATCATCTTTGTAAAGAATCTAAAACCATGAAAATGGAATAACAAATGTATAAAGAAGTGAGAACGGATCATTTTTGTAAAGAATCTAAACACTATGAAAGTGGAATAACAAATGTGTAATTGGAGCTTCAATATATGTTGTCAAATATGTATAATTGGAGCTTTAATATGTCGTTAAACCTCTTACAATGTGTCTCTTAGGAACAAAATTGTAAAGAATCTAAACACTATGAAAGTGGAATAACAAATGTGTAATTGGAGCTTCAATATATGTTGTCAAATATGTATAATTGGAGCTTTAATATGTCGTTAAACCTCTTACAATGTGTCTCTTAGGAACAAAATTTGAATCATTCATTGTTTTTTAAGACTCATTTATCTCTTCCAAACACAACTTTGAATTCAAAGATCAATAAGGTTATTCTACACACAATAAAGAAGTGAGAACCAATCATCTTTGTAAAGAATCTAAACACCATGAAAATTGAATAACAAATGTATAAAGAAGTGAGAATTGATCATCTTTATAATGAATCTAAACACTATGAAAGTGGAATAACAAATGTATAATTGAAGTTTCAATATGTTTTCAAATATGTATGATTGGAGTTTCATTATGTCGTTAAACTTCTTGTAATGTGGCTCCTAGGAATGAAATTTGAATCATTCATGGCCTTTTAAAACTCATTTATCTCTTCATATAAGGGAATTATATAATTACTTTCCATACAAAATAAATTTAAAATAAAAAATGAATTATCAATTACAAAGTGAGGATCATTCAATAACTAAATTTTATAAATGAATATATGGAATTTGAATTTCAAAATAATATATTATATTATTGACTTGTAAACATGATAATTGATAAATAGTATTTGTAGTGTTTGCTTTTTTAGTTTGTTTATCTTAGCTTTCCATAAAAATTTATCAACCATATTTGATCTATAAACTATCTTGGATATTCCAATGGTGTTCTCAACAAAACAGATCTAAATTTAAAATAAACACAATAAACCTATAATTCATTGTGTAATTATCTTTTTGTATCTTTTTAACACTTTAACATTACTAAAATCACACCATTTAGATCATTTAACTACTATGACATGTGAAATAGACTGCAATAGAAAAACACACGTAATGGAACACAAATATTTACCATGAAAACTCATCTAGGAAACCAACATTCAATGGAGTGTGTATTTTGTCTTCTTATATTATCGATATTTCAATACAAAATACAAAGCTTTCCAAGCTTATTGTGGAGATATGAGGGACTATGTGTAAGATCCTCATTTAATCAAGCATATAAAATTATTAAACCACAAATCAAAATATAAATGAACAACACCAACTAAGTTATAGATTCAAAATCATAACTACAACTAAATAAACAACTTCTACGCATTAGATAAGCTAGGAAAGTGAAAGAAATATACCTAGAAAGTGTCTATTAAACTTGTCTTGCTATGACGATAGTCAACCTCCAGTAACATGGTCTCGCAACTAGTAGCAATACAGGCAACATGGTCTCTTAACTAATAGTCATAGTAGTGAAGTTTTTTTCCAGGTTACATTGCCCAAGGAAAACCCCCAAGTACGTCCCCTCGTTTTGAGAATGGTACCCGTGATAAACCCTAGAACCTTCAAGGCACAATATCAGTCAACAACATGGATCGAAGCCATTACAACAATATATTTGTTAAGATATCAACTGTCACTTGTGGAAATTGAATTTGTGTGGGGAGGATAACAATCATTCCTGCAAATGACCTTTAAGCTAAACCTAATTGACATCCATAGTGAACTTGTGTACCCTCAAAATATGAATTGTTGAATTTGCACAATGTAATTACAAGGCCACAAACTAAATATCACAAGCATACATATGAGGTTTGTAAATTAAAAAAGGGCCTTGGGCTCCCATAGATTGGCATTTTATAGTTGGGTATGTGTAGAATGCAGAGACCGTGATGGTTTTGTGAATGTAAGAAAGCTAAGAGTTGAGTCGTTTCCATTAAATAAAATATAGTTGTGTTCTACATTGATGAGTTATGTGTGTATATTCTATTACTAATCTAAAAATGAAGAAGACTTGTATTCTTGAAAATATTTGCAAGTAAAATTTATGTGTTAAAAGCAAATGGATCAACTTTGCAACACATATTTAATAGGATTTACTCATTCAAGATGCATATAAACAGCAACATAATCAATGAATAGAAAACACATAACACAGCAAATGATAAAGGAGTTCACCCCTCTCTTGGGCTACATCTCCTAGTCCAGCTTTCAATGGATCATTTGTATTATTTGCTCAAAGTGCTCAAAAATGTGCTTTACAATGCTCAAACTGCCAAATAGACTACTCCAATGGCTTCAGAACGTCCAAAAACCCCTAGCTGGGCTTTTTCAACACCTCGTTTGGCCAAAAATTGAAGAAGATAGGCTTCCTGGAAGTCCTCCCTTCAAGCTTGTTGTCTCTGCATCTACAAAACACACCTCTATGGCTCAACCTAGCCCACACGCTTATTTAAGCATAAAAACCTAGCACCGAACACAACCGCACAAACGGTGCGAACTGTAGGACAGTTACGGGCCCACCTAGCCCCTAACCGTCAAGGGCTAGGTCATATTAACCCATGCAACCACGCGCTATCATAAATATGGACTCCTGTTTCAAAAGCCAATGGTCAAAGGCCAAATGGCGGTCGTTGTAATAACCGTTGGAACAAATGTTAACCACGCGCGTGCCATACACCATAGTTGTGGGTCATATATGATATAGCACGCGACCAAGGGCTGGGGCTAAGCCCCGGCCCGGTCGCAGCCCAAACCACCCGCATATTCAAACTTTAATATAATTCATGCCACATATATAATAAGTAACAAGCGGTGGTGTGCCGGTTGGCGACTCTTTGCCAAGTCGTTGCCCCTGCCCGGAGGTCGCGGGGTCGACTCCTGCCAATGACATAAGTTTTAACCAAATAAAAAGATGACACATGGCGGCCATTAATTGGGCCACGTGTCGTCGCTCCATTCGCTGCCAAACATGCCAAGTCACCTGCCAACTGTCTGAATGCCATCCTGCCATGTGTCGTATGGCCTGCCACGTGTCATACGGCCTGCCACATCAGCGTCCATACGGACTGTACAGTCAGCAACCCTTTTTTGTCTGTTTGTAAATTTGAACAAAACGTGATATCTCTCGCTCCCGACGTCCGTTTGAACCCAAACGAGTTGCGTTGGGTTCGCAACGACGAGGTCTACGCTCTCGTCCGATTTGAAGCAATTCCGAACACTTTGAATTTTTGAGCAAAATTTGATCCCCTGATCACACCTCCCCATTGGGAAGCTTTTGGACCTCCAAAAGACTATTTTCAGTCTAATTGAAGATGAGGGTAGAGTTCCCTCACCCTTCCAACCTCAATCCACTTGGCTTTGCTTGGATTTGTTCCTTTAAGACCAACTCGAAGATACTCCACATTTCCTCGTTTTGAAGTTATCATTCTCCTGTCAAAAATGGTGTCTTCATGCAGTTATGTAAGATATTCTGGGGAAAAATCATCTATAGAAGGAATCTGAA
>JASDQU010681821.1:58035-69505 GCA_032191745.1 Picea mariana | reverse complement strand
AGATTTTCACTTCAAATATGGATTGTTAGATGAATTTAATTTGATCAAGGTTTATTTGGGGAATTTCACTTTGGAGAGTTGATAATTGGGAATGAATGACCCAAAGTCCCGAAGGCCAAAATGAATCTAGATCATTGATCTAGAATTGATCACATCCATTGGATCAAGTATTCAAGGGATCCCAAATATCCAAAATCCCGACAACCATTGGATCATGTTAAGATTTTAGCATCAAATATGGATTGTTATATGAAGTTAAGTTACTTGAGGTTTAATCGAGGAATCTCACTTCAGGAGAATTGGGAACAGACAACCCAAATTCTCAAAGGACTAAATGAACTAATCATAGTCGTTGGATCAAGGATTTATATGAACCTATGACCATTAGATCCAGGAGGAGGACATGTGCCACATCAGGAGATCCATGTTAGCATACCACGTCATCAAGGACACATGGCACAATCAAATGGTGACAATTTTCTAGGTCTAGTTACCACTTTAGGTCACTTAAGTCACAAATCTAGGTGACATGTGGTATCCACTCGACAAATGTCAAGTCAGTAGTGACATCAGCAAGTTAAATCACTCCGGGAGTTTTTCCTTCGGGGGAAAACAACAACTACTCGAAGATCCAAAGAACGAAGTCAATTATAATCATTGATCTAAGATCCTTTGGATTCTCACATGAATGTTAGATAAAAACATGATGTAATCTTTCCCATTTTAGCCACTTTGGCGCTGACCAACCCCTGTGTAAATTGGAACAACAATTACCCAGACCTTCGAACCCCTGAAGTGTTGAATTGAATGAGAACCGTCCACTCAACTGCAGATCAAGTCATGGTCATTGATTTGTTTGAAACCTCTGGACAAGCTAGGATCATCCATCTATGGAAGAACAAATATCGATCGTCTGATCTACTTCGGAAAAATGTACTCCGGAAGGTTAAAAGAGGGCCGAGGATAGAAGTCCTGAAGTCCAAAAGTAAATAATGGTTGTCCATATCAATGTTTTATTAAGTCATATCCGTTGGATTAATAAGTAGAAGGATAGCATAAGGATTAAAGCTAAATTGTTGATTTGGTTCCAGGATTCGTGCTAACCATTAGATCAATCCTTGTGAGAGGTCAAACTTCAGAATACTAGATGAAAGAGAAAACTCCTGAATGTCGAAGTCTAGAGGACTAGGTTCCAGCCCCCGGTCACAAGTTACAAACACATAAGTCGTGAAGTGTTGGGTACATCTCTTAATTAATAAGATCATGGTTTTGCGCATATGGTCACATGTAAATGATTTGAAGGAAGAGCCTCTGCAAGATTCAATTTATGCAATATTTACAGAGACATGGAATCGAATTAAAAGAAATTGATCCATACCTGTGATCGATTTATGAAAAGCACACTCACTAAATTAAAAGCATTCACAATAATCTTTTGATAATAATAAAGATTATTGTTAATTTAAAATGAATAGGTGTGATGGTCCAAACAAAGGGACACAATGCTTCATATCTCACAATAGTTGGAAGATTATATAAAAAAGAAATAATGGTGAGAAGAAAGTGTCTATGTAGTCCAGATCAGAAGATCAAAAGAACAACAGATTCCAATAAGAAGAACTGATGATTCTTATGAAGTGAGAGTGGAAGGGAGGATCACGAAAGGATCAATATCCTTTATTTAAGGGAGTTGGTGCTTCCTAGGGTTGGTTCCCTAAAGAAACAAGGGAGTTGGTGCTTCCTAGGTTTTGTACCCTAAAATACAAGGGAGTTGGTGCTTCCTAGGGTTGGTGCCTTGAAGAAGTGGATTTGTGTCTCCTACAGCTGGTTCTCTAAAAAGGATTTGTGTCCTTCACTATTCTTCATAAAAATCCTTGTAATTTATATTAATTATATTTATATAATTTATTTTACAATAAAGTCCATTGTTGATCTATTATGGTAATTAACAAAATATAAAATTAATTGTTAATTGTTTAAAAAGGGTAATACTAATTCACCCCCCTTGTCAGTTTTCCAACAATATCTAGTTTGGCTCGAATGTGAGCTGGAGTGTGGGCTTTGTAGGCCTCAAAAATGGGTGAAACAATGCAGTGTGTATGGCGTTCTACAACTCCCCCTCTGTGAATTCTTCCTCATTTCCTATGAACACCACAATGCATGACTGTAGGGGGGATAATACCAAGGTAATATATGAGAACAGGTGTTCTAAATGCAGGCGGTGACTGAGATTGCAGAGATAAGGCATGCATGCACATGTGAGAGTTCCAGTGAGGGAAACATAGAGCATAGAGAACGATATTAGGGTAGACCCAATGAAATAAGGACTACTAAAACCTCCCAAATCACCACCCCTTCTTAGAAAATATAGAATTTAACCCTAATCATAATATGATCCGTTCTGACACTCCAAAGGGTGCACTGCAATCTCACATATTTCCTCAAACAATCATTTCAACTTGGGTGTACTACAATCTCATGATGTATGGGCCTCCAAATGATTCATTTGAATCTCACTATCTCTCCACCTCCAAAAGGTCCTTTCAATTTGGGTGCACTACAATCTCATAATCTCTAGGCCTCCAAACGACCATAATGTCCATTTCAGTAGGTTCTATTCCTCCAAATATCTTGTCACCAATTACACTGGGTTTTTTTTTCCATTTTTCATCGTATGTATTTTATATATACCACTTTATATAGTGTACTACATCTTAAAAAAAATTATAACCATTTCTGGAATGATATAGTGGGACTAAGAAAACAAGGACTTACCATGTCAAGAATTATTGACATCTCAATAAAGGAGACTAGACAAAAAAAGTAATGAATTAGGCCTTGAGATAAATGGCTCGAGAATTTTAACAAATTGAAATGCATAGAATAAATCTATGTCTCCATTATTGGAGTAGAGTAATTAATCACCTTAGGGAATTAACCTTCCCTCTATACACGAGTTGATTTAGATAAATCACAAGTTACACAGTGGAAAGATCCTCCCTTTCTTCCTCCTCTCTAGCTCCACTATATTTTCCCAATGAGATAAACACAAGCGTGATTTGTGCACAATGGGAACAAATATCCCTTGCGACATTTAGATAATTTTATCAATAAGAACATGCACTTGTTCTTAGGACCGTGCACACGTTATTAAGACTGTGCATGTGTTCCTAATAACATGCATGCGTTCCTTCCACTAAAACTACATGGAAATCCATATGGAGGTTAGGCCACATCCAAACCTATAGGTATAAGAGTGTGTGTGTGTTCCTAAGAACACGTGCACATTCCTAATAACACGCACACATTCCTATGATTATGCGTTCTTACTCATGCCCTTTCAACTTTTTCGGCCACAAACTTCTTGAACTCACCCCAAAGCTATTTTTCATATAATATAATATCTCTCCTTGTCCTTTATTTATGCACTTCACATATATCAACTCTACTTGTTATCTCACATGGAGGTGGTTCAATTTATGTGGAAGTTGTTTCTATAGTGGTCTATGTAAGTGTGGGAACTCCTAGGTTCTTGGTCTTGGTCTAGAACTTGCTTAATGTAAAGAGTACCTATTTTTCTTTCATTGTTAATTGAATCCTTGTTGAACTTGCTATAGTTTTGAAGTCTTGCTAGTTTTGTGCTCCTTTTGGACCTGACCGAAATTTAGTTGGGTCAGATAAAATTATTTTTTCAATAAGCACTCAAAGACTGTATTATTGTATGGTTGTTATAATATAATTTCTTGTAGAGATTATAATTTCCTAAGATAGGTTGGATTAAAATTCAAATTGTTCTAAAAAGAGATGTAAGGTGAAATATTGCATTAAATAATCCTACGTGACATTCATTGAGCATATTATAGTGGTTCTTTCATTGTTTCTTTAAGAGATTCTTTTCATTTTTTTCAATGAGGTATTGGACCACTAATCCATGCCAATAATTCATGCAATTTCATGTTACATCTTGTTGTCATTTTTTTTTAATGAGGTATTGGACCACTAATCCATGCCAATAATGCATGCAATTTCATGTTACATTAGAATGATTCAAAAAAATTCCCGATGTTTAGCTACCATGACAACACTCTCGTTATGATGAAAAGTGAGAAAATAGTTGTGCCCATACATGGTTCTATCCACTCTACCTCTAAATAACTCGCCTCCATAGCTTGATGGCTCACTCTATATCACACACACATCGGAAGAATCTCTCTTTTGTTAGAAAATGAATTATTTCTCTTGTTACATTGTTTTTTTGGTTGCTCCTCCACATCTATGTTTCTTGTTTTAGAGTGAAATTTTTGGTTCCACATGGTAAACATATGTTACCATATGATGAAGCAAGATATGGAAAACGAGGATATTTCTACATCATCATAAAGATGTGAATGTATTTCTTCTGATTACATGAAGAAACACTCTAATTCAATATCAAGTTTGAAGAAGAGGCTTTTATGTGAACCTTAATTCTCATTCTTAGGATGTCAAGACAACTCAGTTCCCTCACTGAAAGGGTTAGACAATGTTCCAAGATTATACAACTATGAATTAAGTAGAAGAGATCACGATCATCCTGATGATGTTGGAATATGCTAATTACTCTTGATAATAAATATTGTACTCCATGTAATAAATGTGGTAGTTGTAGGAATATCTAGAAGAGTTGTCAAAATTTTCTTTGTAAACCGAGTTATAGATAGTTCTCCTTTATATTTTTCTTAATAGGTTCTCTAGATCTTTCTTAAATGGAAATTATGTGTATATATACCTGTTTTATGAATAAATGAAAATAGATCTTCTGGGTTGATCATTCTTGTGTATTTGTGTTTTTATACAACAATAGTTGTAGTCATTTTTTTTCTCTCTATCTATCAAAATGATATAAGAACAAGGTCACTACAAGGAGAACACCTTGTGGCGGAGGTTTTTAGTGTTACAAAATTTGGATAATTTTTCAAAAAGAACTTTGTTACAACCTCCTCTATTCCAGGTGGATGTTTTAACAGATGTTCCATATAACTAAAAAAATTTGGGTGGGAAGAGGTTGTAGTAGAGGTTTCTTTTTTGGTGCTTTTGTTGGTAAAAAATGAATAGGCGTCTTTGAATGAACATGCATCGGTGCATTAACGGCTGTGTGTTTTTAAGTCACATGCACTAGTGTGCACATACAACAAAAAAGCACCACCGCACTTAAAATTATCATGCATCGGTACCATATTTTATTGTATATGAAACACTGATGTTTTATTGTTACTATACACACGAGTATGTGTTGTATTTTATTTATTATTTATTTTTTTCGAGGGAAGGAGTTCCCCTCATTTCAAGGATGGTACCTAGGGTAAACTATATTTTGTAGAAATCCAAGGATTTTTTGATAGTGTACTCACTTAAGAGCTCAACATGTCAATTGCGGGAATTGAACCTGGGTGGGGGGGAAACACCCCTTAGAAAAGACCACTTGGAATAAACCCAATTGATAGTACATATTGTTTTTATGCATTATTAGTGCTTGTATAAATATTACACCTTGATCCTCTTATAGATGGTTGCATTGGTTCCTATACTACTACGTGCACAAAAGGATAGTGAATTTTCCATAAATTGAGGTGACATTTTGGGAACATTTTTTGTTATCAAGAAATTGTGCATATAAAAAAATTAAAGCACCTGTGTGTATACTATAAATAAAGTACCAATTAGTATACTATATTTAAATCATCAAGTTATATATTATATGTAAATCTCCGGTGAAAATAATCATACATTATTTCACTGAAAGTAATAAATATAATCAATCGTACAATTTGTCGCTTAAAGTAATGGTGATTTTTCACAATTTAATTAATGGGAACTTATGTGTATTACTAAAAAATGTTCATTCATGTATTTTATGGCATGCGTTGTTTAGTGATTTCAAAAGAATATAGTGCACCAATATGTGTATATTTTAATAAAAAAAATTACAAATTTTCTATTAATCATCTCAAAAGAAAATATTTTTTATAATAATATTGTTTTTATATTTTTGTTATTGCATTTTGATATAATGATTACATTAATACGTTATCCAATTAATTACACCTCTATTAATTCTAACAATGTAAATCATTCATATATTAATTAATCAACATCGCAACATTTTACAACATTTGACAACGCAATAAAATAAGAAACCCATTTTATTATATATGAATAATGTAAAGGCCCAAAATAATCTAAATGCAAACAATATGTAATTGTTCCACTTATTAGTAACATGTATTCATGCAATTAGGACATTATGTTGAGTACATTAAACACAATACTTTATTTTCACATACAAATATTCCAAAACATACAACTTGCAGTAACATTCAATTATGTTTATTGTCATTCATCACTTGGACTGTTGTCATCACTCGACCTACATACATGCCTAATTTCTTCATCACTTGTAGGCGATATTCTACTTTGATTGTTTAAACTAATTTTTTCTTCATCGACTTATCTATAATGTTCTGTGTGTTCATGTTCCATTTACAAACATATAAATAAAGTGTAGTAAGTAAATTTATATTTATATATATAATAAAATATACATTATTAAGTAAATGAAAAAGCGTACCATAACGATGAGTGATTCATAAATAGTAAGCATTCTTTTGAAGTCATGTTGCATTTTGTGTATCAAAATCTCTTATGTTGGCTTCTCTCCATASTTTATTTCCTACATGTTTAATACACCATGACAAATCATGGTTTATATAATTAATATAAAAWTTTCTTATCTGTCCATTAATTATAAAACAAGGGAAGTTAAGAAACATAACTACTTATGAATTGTTCAATTAAACCTTGATACTTGAACATATATTCCTTAGGCTACGTAGTTCTTTTTTTGGTTCCTTTCTAAYATTTATAACAAAAGAAAGATAGAGCTTAAACTAAATGGTAGAGGGAAGTTAAATTATGTGTTGGGGRAGGCTGGGTTTTAGGATAATCTTTATACCTTAGCATGCARATGAAGACGRTATAAACTAATTCAAACTAGAAATAATACCACTTTTACTTGTAAACATTCAACATCATCCGAGATAACAATTACAGAAAGAAAAATATATACGTGACAAGAAGTTAGTGCAAGAAAATCAATTTTCAATGCTCTATTATCAATCACAGGTTAACACAATCGATTTCTATTCATCAACTAGAATAAAAGAACTGTTTCAGCATTATAATATAACTTTAAATAATAGATACACCAACTCTTACTCAATACAACAACAAATATTGAATTCGAAGACAAATATAATCTCCCTCGGTCCAATCACATTCATGCCTTAGATGAAAAAAGTGTCTTTGGTTCTAAATAAAACTTCTTAATTAAAATAACTTTCACATAAATAGTTCTCTTATAATATTCCAAAAAATGTCTTTCTCTCCAAAACCATCGACCCTGTGTCCAAGGTCGATGCCCTTATTTATAAAAATAACTAAACTAAAAATAGCTACTAAAGTTGTGTTAGGCCAATAAAATGACACGTGGCAGACTTTATCTATTTTCTCTCTTTTTCTTCTCTGTAGATCATCTTATCATTCTATTGAAGTGGATTGTTCCTCTCGTACTCTGACCATATGAAAAAGATATCTTCACATGTATTAGCATATGGGAACATGTGTTGATCCATCATAGAAGAGAGGACCTCCTTCATCTAAATTGCTCGTTCTTTGTACTTGATGAGTTTGAAACTCACACATTGTAATACTGCGAGAGATTTAATTGGAGGCTCCATGAACCTCTTCAATTGACCCGAGATCATCCTTGAAATCTGTGAAATATCCATTTCTCATACATGGTCTTTCCCTTCATGTCGCTTAACTATGTCACGTAAATCGGTGAATTCCTTCGGTGGACAAAAATATGGAAAGTCGATGTTCCTCATTTCATGATTGATTTTATCCCAACTTTTCTCACACTCTCCCCATCTTTCCTACATTTTCCACTAGGGTTCCTGTACCATGATTACCCAGTGTTCAACTTCCTTCCTTATTCAGTCGATATTGTTGTCCATCAACACTCAGATGCCATGCTCTTTTGTATCTTGTCCCTTCTGTACTTCATTGATGTAGTCTATCCATTCTAAGTCTTAATGTGCCTTCTCATACCATCACTACATGTATTTATAGGTTTCCAAACCCATGAGGGTATCTTCTTGGAAATAAGCTATGTGAGTGGTGAAGAGGTCTCTCTCCCTTGTGAATTACGCATACATCCCTCAGAACTCACACTTCAAGAGTACCACTGCATGTGTTGAATTTTGGTAATACTCTACTTGATTTCGTAGATGGTCTAGTTATTTCTTCATAGTGCCTACCGCCCTTTCATCCCTTTTTTCCCTGTCTAAAGTGGCATCGGTTATGGCCATCCATGCTTCGATTAGCTCAATCATCTTATCATTTTCTGTGTCGAACAATGTCTCCTCTGTGGTTATGAGAAGTGTGATATCAAGCATGAGGTTCCTTATCTTGATTTTTCTTCTGATCACAAATTTCATTTTCCTGTTATAAGAAATTTACTATATATCAGCAACTTCATCTATTGGTTCATGAATCTATTTATCTCCCCAAGACAAAGTATTGCCTAGTATTCTCGTCATATATAGGTGTTCCATGGTCGATTGTCTTAGTTCCTCAGTAGGGACAATTCCTGTATTCTCTAGTGATTTAGCCTTCTACTGGTCCTCATCGACAAATGAAGTCCTTGTCCTAGCTGGGGAAGTAGGTGAAGGATTGACATTAGCTGGGAGTTTGGTCGTTGAGATGTTGGTTTTCGGCAGCCCCATTCCTTCTTCTTTTCCACCAGTATCCAAGTCATTCTTGGAGCTTTCATTGTGAGGCTATGTTCCCAATTGATTGATAAATTTAGTGTCAAGAATGCTCCTAGCTACCAGGTCTCCTTCTTGAGGATTTGGAGTCACATCATCTAAAGTTGGAGCGAATGTTTCCCCTGGTTTCTTTCTCCTATGTATTCGACATCGGGGTTATGCATGAGGCCTATGACCCTTCCTCATCATCATATATCATGATTAAATCTATGAGAAATGTAGGCATACATGTCCCACTTGATGTTCTCACTAACCTTAGTTGGGTTGTAGTAATCACCGACGATCTTGCCTATGGTGACATAGGGTTGGGGTTTTCTTGTTCAACAGTATCCTCTAGTGGAATTGTCTCTAAGACATTTATCTCTTCCTCACGATTACTTGTATCGGCTAGGGTATTCCTCAAGGGTCCTATCAAAAGGGTTAAGTGGGGGGAATTCCCCTAATCTTTTCATAGTTATTTCATCTTCTTCTAGTAACAATATCCCCCTTCGTCATGCCTCTGCCGCCTCTGATGCTTTGTTTTGTTCTCTTACCCTTAGGGCCTCTTGAGTTGTGTGATCTGTTGTCTCAACTTGTTCATCCATAGTCATTGCTATGAATTTTKTCATATTAGGKTTATCCCTTCTACAGAGCACTTCCTCCCAGTCCCGGGCTCCCTCAGTAAAGATCTCATCTTYAAAKCTATCATGAGCATATGGCCAACATGAGGAAACCTGTGATGCATGTTGGAGCACCAAGCCTTTTGGATCACTCTTGTGAAAATGACYTGTGTGGAACTGAAACTCAAGCTGACTCAATCCCTCTTATTTCACTTGTGTAGTGTCTTTTACCATGTAAAACCCAATATAAAAACCATAGTATATGAAATCCCTCTTCTTATCCTTTACCAAAGAGGCATTATATCCTTGCAGAATGGTCTCGTAACAAATTTATGCCACTRTGATATGGTCCAGGACATGAATGAGGAGTAGGTGTGGTGCGCCAGTAGCCCCAAATACTCTGATATAAGTGCTTGTTTCCTCAAAATACCAGTGGCCCACTTTCAAAATCATGTTTTTGGCTTTCGTTGAAAGACTTTGGCATTATTTTCTGAATAGAATGAAGTACACTTAGGATATGAACTCATCACATATCAGGGAGTAACATTTTTTGTACCTGTTTTCCCACAAAATGATGAAATAAACATGCACGAATAGCTTAGCAACATCCCAACTCAAATTCATACCTACGAAAACATTTCTCATGCATACTACATCCAACAGGTAAGATGCCATGTAGAAAAATGATGTTTCTCCATCTTTTGGTGTCTGGGCCTGTAAGATTTTGATACTTAGTTACTTGGAAATGATGGCTCCCCAATTGAAACTGCTCTCAGAGATTGCCATGGTGTATTCTAAGGGCATCCATGCTTCTGAAAACATTGAGCAATCNTGTTTTCCCACAAAATGATGAAATAAACATGCACGAATAGCTTAGCAACATCCCAACTCAAATTCATACCTACGAAAACATTTCTCATGCATACTACATCCAACAGGTAAGATGCCATGTAGAAAAATGATGTTTCTCCATCTTTTGGTGTCTGGGCCTATAAGATTTTGATACTTAGTTACTTGGAAATGATGGCTCCCCAATTGAAACTGCTCTCAGAGATTGCCATGGTGTATTCTAAGGGCATCCATGCTTCTGAAAACTTTGAGCAATCATTTTCCCCATACAATCAATAGATTAAAGACATAAAATACATATAAGTCTCTCTGAGGTTTACTGTGCTATACCAATCATTGGTCTTGTTTGTGAACTTCTTATCTTCTTTCCACCACGAGGCCAATAAATTCTTGGTGTCGTGGAACTCATAAAACCTGACCACAATTTATGTATTCAGTTTCTCTTATGGGTCACACATAGTTACCAACTTAATAAGAACTCTACAAAGTTCTCGTTTTTGGGGGGTTCAAGTTGTTTACCCTGTTTTTAACAATGGTGCTACCGGTAGCACCCCCCTCCATTTTTGGGTGGTTTTTTGATATTTTAAATTTTCTGATACATAAGGTTTCCACTTTGTTTTTTTAAATGCTCATTTTTTCATTTATTTTCAAATTGTTCAATTTTTATTTATTTTTTCGTTTTTCTCAACGATGTTTTTTCATCCATTTTCAAACTTTTCTATTATTTTTTATTTTTATTTTTATTCAATGGTTTTTTTAATCATACTTCCATGCTTCATCCAATGTTAAAAATATTGTACACCATTTGTTTTTTTGAAATTAAGATTTTTCATATAATTATCTATCCTTAATTAAGTTATGGTTCTATAAATTTTAAATATAGTGGAAAATATCATATTTAACAAACATTTTTTACCTTCAATACATAGAAAATATTTGTAGATAAATAACACTATTTTAAAATATTTAGAAAAAAAATATAATTCATTTTTTTTTAATCAATTAAAAACTAAAAAAAATAAGAAAACCAAGAGAATTGAAATTTAAAAAACAAAAACATTTAAAAAAAAAAGTATATGAGAAAACTCCATTGAAGAAAAATATAAAAAACTAAACAAGAAAAGAAAACCATAAAATTAAAAATGAATATATATA
>JASDQU010681821.1:14510-29079 GCA_032191745.1 Picea mariana | reverse complement strand
ATCATGAACACAATGGAAAGGAGGGAGTCCCTGGGGAGTGGAAAAAACCACTTCATGTTTAGAGAGGATGGATTGGAGGTCTTGCGGCAAAGAGGGTGTCTCAGTGGCTTGTATGGCATGGAGTTGGGAAATAATGCCAGAATGACATTTTTTGAGAATATTTTCCATGGGATGGGAACGAATGATCTCCATGGAACCAACGGTGATCCCTTGGAACTTATATTGTTGGCCCTCTTGGTCGAATTGTATGGTCAATTCCTTAAAATCCATCAGAATGGGACCCAAAGTCCTTAGCCATTTCGCATCCAACACAATGTCACAACCACCCATGTCGATAGAAAACATATGAGATTTCAGATGGTACTCACCAATTTGGAGACACACATTTTCACAATGCCCTCCACATTTCATGGACCCACCATTGGCATTCATGATTTGGAAATTATTGACTGTATGGATATAGCAATTATTTTCTTGGGAAATGCAGTGATGAATAAAATTATGGGTGATTCCACTATCAACAAGAATGATGACCTTCCTATGGTTGATGTAACCAATTATCTTGAGGGTTTGGGGAGTAGAGAATCTAGTGATATCATTTAGGGAAATGACTGGTTCTACTTTAGGAGCATCTGAGGGAGGGGTTATGTCAGTGGGTTCAGGGGACACAGACACAAGGGGATCCTCAACATCCTCTTCTAAAACGTCCTCTGAGATGGCCATAAAAATATGTTTTTCCTTGCACTTGTCCCAGAAAACATTTTTCATCACAATTATAATAAAGGCCTTTGAGTTGGCGTTAGGCCTTTTGGGCCCTAGTCAATTTATGGATCTTTAGTGGAGTAGAATTAGGAGTGGGAGTTATTGGTTTAGTGCGAGGAATAAAGGAGGGTTTGTTGTTTTGAGAAGAGACAACCTATTGTTCTTCCTTATCTCTTTTAGTAGCGTCCACCCAAATCTGAGGCCGAGCAATGAGGACATGAGCACGAATATCATCCTTGAGGCCACTGATAAAACATTATAAGAAAAAGGAATCAAACATGCCGTCTGTACGAAAATCCAATTGCTCAAAATAAACTATAAAGTCTTCCACTATGCCACATTGTTTCAAATTTGTCAAACGACCTAAATGGTTGGTGTCAATGTCAAATCATTCATAAATATTTTCCACAAAGTGTGTCCAAGCCACATACCCTTGGCGAGATTTTTTTCTCCATTTCCACCATTTCCAATGTTCTTGATCGATATGGAGAACACCATATTGGATTTTGGACAACTCATCCATAATGCCATACAAAGAGAAATAATGTTCCATTTGAGTTACCCAGCCAGTGGGATCTAATCCATCAAATTTGGTCACATCCACACGTGGAAGGCATAGGTCACGCTAAAAGTGATGGGGCTGAAAATTCTAGGAATGAGAGGAAGTTTCACCCTCTATATCCAAAGGTGGGTCAGATAAGGGAAGATATGCAGCTTGGCATATATCATCGTAGAGACAGATTCAATATGGGTAGTAATTTCTTGTTTGACCTCTTATTTGACTTCCTCGATTGAGGCAACGACTAGATCCATGATTGAGGAATGCATTTTTTTATTGATGGAGAGAATATTGGCATTGATTTATCTCACTTCTCGTTGGGTTTCTATGAAATTACAGTGCAAGGTATTGAGGCGAGCTTCCAAGTCTTGGCTACAGGTATGGGCCATGATGACGAGGGAACATGAAAATGGGTGGGTGGGACCACACAAAAAATGGGTGATGTGTGAAGTGTATCACAATGATCATGGCAACGAGTTGAATCTAATGGGATAAAGCCCAAATAAGGGTGTTGGAAGGGGGTTGGGTGCACAAAAAAAAATTGTTGAAAAATGATAGGTATGACTGCGATCAGGGAGAAGAGAGAAAACCAATGGAATAGGTATCAAATAATGGTGCCAACAAGATCTGAAGAATATTACTGCGGAGTTATACCCCAATCTGAATAATACTGCAGTAATGAAATTTCCAGATACTTAACAGGAAGAAATGTGTAGTAATTTCACAACTCGAATGCATGAGACATATTTGTGCCACAATAGATCTTATTTGTTCTATTTTCATTTCCATCCCAAGTGTCAGGTATTCAAGGGTTCTACAGACAAGGGTTTTCTCTCTGCTATATCTCTTTGATATACGTGCAGGGTCCAATAGTAGTACTCGACCCAATATCTCAGGGCACCAACTAAGGAGGCTAGACTGTACCCTTAGTTGTACTGCCTGACTACCTAGGTACTAGAGAGTATCTTCCCAAGTGATGTTCTTATTGGCACTATAACAGTCAGGCATTCAATCAATTTATCTACAGAGGGCTTCAGGGGATCTAGGTCGATCCATATACAGGTGTTGTCTGATGCGCTACCACTCGAAGGGGTACCAACATTGGTTACAAGGGTGGCCAAAAAATGTGTGATTAAGTACCACTTGTATTTACTGTGTGTATGAATCCCCGATCGTGGGTTTATGTGTGTAACGAAAGATCTTTGTAGCTTAAATATGTTGGAATACGTCTCTACCCTAAAAAAAATTTAACCCACAATGTTCTGACGAGGAAGGTGATTTGATACCACTTGTAATATTCCAGATATAAAAAGTATGCAGAACATAAATAAATAGAAAGAAATGGCAGCTGAACAACAATATAACTAGAAAAACACCATGATAATACCAAAATGATAACAAAATAAAACCAGAAATAACACTTTGATTACCAGGAGCAATGTTCACTTTCCTCTTGAAGGGGGAAACATCCAACAGAGCAGAGCTTTATTACAATAATATCCAAGACAAAATTTCTCATACCCTCAACTCCTATTTATAGTAAATATGTCTATCAAAAGAACCATCTAGAGGAAGATCCTTCTAGAAGCAGAAGCTTCTATTAGGTCTTCTTACATTGGAACTATTCTTCCTTATTGATAGGCCTTATTAATATTGACCTTTATTACATGTAAATATATTATTCTACCTACATGATGGGTTAGGTCCCTAACAAAAAATCTACCAAACTAGAAAACTGCCAAAATGAACCAGTTGGAATAGTTCAGAGACCACTGACATACATCTACATCAGTTATGTGCCATGGAAATGATGCATTGAATATTCTATGGATTGATGTCTTGAATATTCTAGGGATTTAATGTGCCATCTTGGGAAGCTACATGAAAATGGCATGGCTTGGCAAGGCATGGAAATTTCATGGAATGTCAATGGCATGCCATGGTATGGATTGGGAAAGCATAGCAATGATGTCTTGAATATTCTAGGGCTTGATCTATTGAATATTATAGGGTTTTTATGTGTCATCATGCATTTCAGAAAGAATTTGTTATCTAAACCCTATTTTAGGCTTTCATTTTGATCCCCCTTTCATTTAATGATAGCTTGTGTTAAGGGTTGTTATATTTATCCTATTGAAACTTAGTTGATATCATTTATTATCTTGGTGAGGAATGACAATGTTATGGCATGACAATGGAAAGTTATATTGATTGTTATATAGGTTAAAATGGGAAACTACATGACAAGGCATGGGAATATACATGATAATGGCATGGCATGGCATGGCATGGCTTGGAAAGGCATGGAAATGACATGGCAATGGAATGACATGRAAATGGCATGCCATGGCATGCCTTGGAAAGGTATAGCATTGGCATGGAAATGACATGATATGGAAAGGCATGGAAATGGAATGGAAACGACATTGCATGGCATGGATTGGAAAGGAWTGGTAATGGCATGGCATCGAAAGGTTTGAAAATGGCGTGGAAATGGAAATGGAATGTGATGTAGTGACTTGGAAAGGAATGGAAATGTCATGGAATGACAAGGCATGGCATGGCAATGGCATGGCATCAACATGTTTGTAGGATTGAGTTTGGGAGGGTCCTATGTCTCCTTGTGTGCTCTAACCCAAAAATTATGTAAGAATGTGCAATAAACTCTCATAGATGGTGAAGGGAAAAGAATAATGGTTTCAAGTCTCCCTGGAGTAATGTTTGTAGCATAACATTACTTTCTATGGCATGTCATGAAATGTAACCTCAAAACCTTTATTTGTAGGTGGAAAATGATACCCATTCTAAGATCTAGTTTCCATGTGAAGTCTCTTGTTGTATTGATCAAAATAAATATGTTTAGTGGAAATCATGGAAGACTAAATAAATGTTATTAATAATTGATGGGTTTAACAAAATTTGCATATACCCACTACACAAACAAAACAATTATGTGCATTAATGAGTCCTTGACTAGACTTTTTTGGCATTTATGAACGGTTAAACATAAATCAAATGATTTTATATATGTCATGCATAGAAAGAGGGAAATAATTTGTCTTCCCTATAAAATAACATTGAGATGAAATTGTTAAGTGCTTTACAATTATGTAGAAGATAAATGATAAAATTTATTTCTATAATAAGTTATTGTAATATGCCATTTTTTAGGTCACAATATTTTCAAGTGACCATTATTTGAGTGTGGATTTTAATTTTGTTTAGATGGAGATAATTCAAGAGGTAGTCCATATTGTTGGTTKTGAGTTAGACTCTGGATATCCACAACATTCATGCCAATAATTAAGAAGGAATGATCTATCAATGATGTATATATACATGGTTGATTAGCAAGAAATGCTACTCGAGAACCATTAATTTATTATGGATTGAACACTTAGCAATATTTTCCACCATAAGCYATTCCTTAATGCGTAATGCACGTATTTATAATCAATTTAGAAACAAATCAAGGGATTAATACACATAAAATTCATACGCTTTGAAATTCATATATTCATCAACATCAAATGTAGAAACAATGAGATTCATAAAAAACATGCCATGAAATGTGTATATATATATACACTCAACATCGTCTAGATTGTACATTTTTTGCAAAATGGAAACTCGTGCCTAGTATACAAAGAGAAAAAAAGTTCCTTAACATAAAAAATATCTGTATTGTGGCCTGGATACAAATGGAAGTAGTTGGTCAATCATTGACCATTCCCACCCTCGCCACCCTCAAGAGCATCCTAGAAATCTTTCTTTCTTCTTTTACTCGAGGATGCACCTTGAGAGTTTCTAGGCTTCAGCATGCTTCAACACTCTACAGACTGCACAAAGAATCAATAATGTTATAATTTTTTTCATCAATGAATTAATATGCAAGGAAAATGATACTTTGTAATTTAACCTAAAACAACTCACTTCATATGATATCATAAGGGTGTTACCCTCCTCTACGACTCCAATCTCTCTGAAATACCACCTTACATTATTTACAAGGATCAAGACAAGAAAATTAAAGAAATATGCATAAAAACAAATTCATGAAACATAAAAATGATCATTAATGCATTATCTCACTGTGAATATCTCAGACATCGATGGAGATTCAATGGAAGATGGAGCACTAGGTTGTACAACCTGCTCCGATAAAGCCTCTATTGTGACAGTCTCTGTCGATGGGGCCGAAAGTGGTGGTGGGTGTCAGTGGCACACAAGTGGGCTACGATGGACCCTCRCATGATGTACAAGTGATTCTATCACCCTAGGCCTAGAGAAAGGTAACCCAGAAGAAACACCTAGGTGCCCAGGGGGTGCAATACTACTATACCTAGCAAATATATCGGTGGCCTGCATACATATGAATAAACTTGAACTATTAGCACCAAATAGTAAAATTAAAAAACATAAACATAAACATAAACAATTTGAGAATTGTACGATATTTAACTTTACACATGTTACTTGTGATGCTGGTGACTTGCCCATCCCAGATGGACAATCCCTGACATCACTTTGTGCCAAATCCCATAGAAACATGAGAAAATATAAAAAAATTGAGTATGTCATAAAATAAAGAAATGACTATGTTGAATATATCAAATGTAATACATACTTGTGTGTACGGTGCACCCAATGAACATGTTGCCTCTATTGTTGCATCAATGGTGGGGCTAAGCACTGATGTATCCATAGGCATAGAGGGTCTGTTGTTGGGATGAAACAACTACAAAACAACATACAATCAAATATCTATATAAATACACAAATTAAAAAATAAATATATAACRATGAAGAACATAGAGATGGCTAAGATACTAACCTCCTCCATGAATCTATGTTGTCCACTGGGATCTATAGGCCCATAGCATGTTTTCCCRCAACTCGATCATATATGATGTTCACATGGATGTATTCTATSTCCATGTTCCCTCTCCTCACTATACTCTCCTATGCATGTTGATGCTCCAACCCCTCGATCAATGACACTCGCAGGAACCTCCTGCCGAGATAGTGMAACAAAGCTACTTTGTTGCATTAGGCTATGAGTCAATGATGAGATGGCTAKTTGTACATGTTGCAAGTTCTTTTCAATAAGAGCATGTTGGGTAGGGGTGTTAAGCCTTCTYCTCAGGGATGGGGACCTAACATAGGGTCTCTTGTGGAATTCTCTTGGTCAAGTGCAGACCCTTGACCTACCCCATGGAATTCACCAATGTTGAAGTAGTTGATATGATCACATTTTTTTTTATTTTTTTTTAATTTAGAATATTGGGAGAAAAATACTAAATGACTAAATTGGATTAAAATTAAGAGAAATGTAACATAAGTGGACACAGTGGCAATATCCTCCCTTTCTTCCTCCTCTCTAACTCCATTATATTTTCCCAATGAGAAAAACAAGAGCGTGATTTGTGCACAATGAGCACAAATCACGCTCGGGCCCTTTAAATAATTTTATCTGTAAGAACATGCACATGTTCTTAGGACCGGGCACGCATCCTGAGGACCACACACACATACTTAAGACCATGCATGCATTCCTTCCACTAAATCTACGATTTCCAAATTCAAACCTATAGGTATAGGAACGCAATGCACATGATTTCCTGAGAGTGCACATTCTTACTCATGTCCTTGCCACTTTTCTCACCCAAATACAAATATTTTTGAAATCTATGTACATCCAATATCATATTTAAGTATATTTTCTAAATTTGGTTTGTACTTAGCATTTTTATACACTAGTTGTCTTCCTTGTAGTTGTCCCTTTCTTATTCGTACCCACATATAGGAAATCACYTTGTCATTATTGTTCGCGCTATTTTTAAAAACATTTTTTGTGTGAAATGAGAAATCATACCATGTAGCAATWACCATTTCACTATTTTTTGGAAACTAAATCTCTTTATAGTGTCATTATCACATATATTTCCATAGAGTAGGGTTGGAAAGTTCATTTCCTTTGAAGTACAACTTCAATGATCTTTTCCTTCCTTCAAATCATAGCTTCATTGTGACTCTATTAATCCATGTACCAATGTTTCACTAGTTCTCTTACTATCCGTTTCTATTCCCATATCACTTTGACAATCAAAATTTGTATTTTCCATGCATTTATTATTATCTTGTTTGAGAACATCAACCCATTCTTTGTTTATAGAGATGTTTGGAGCCTATATAGAGTTATAGAACATAATTCTTTTAATTCTCCCATGACAATTTTTACACATAGTCTTCCTATGTGATATGAATTTTTGTATTGTAGTCGTTTTTTCAATGCAACTACAATTGCCATTGTTTCATCCATGGATTGTGGCAATGATTATTGGACAATATCCATATGAAAATGTATGTTGATAATTGACCCTCTCAAGTCCATCTAAGATCGTTTGTAGTCCCATTGTCTAATTTGTGCAAATGAAATTCTGAGTGATACAAGTCTCTCTTCAAGTTTTGAGAGTGTACCTGCAATTGGTAATGACATTTTATGTCTTAATTTCCCATTTTCAAGTGCTCTTTTGTAAGTATACATATCTTTTTACAAGAGAATGTTTTGATATGTTGTCAAGCTCATATATTCTTTCTTTATTTCTTAGTTGAAGCATATAACATGTTGTTTGAAAAATGCAATTCCTCACAAATTGCACATTCGTTCCTAGGTGTGTCTTAGATTTGTTTCACATAGACTTGTCGTGCTTATTTCTGAGCATGTATATGAACAACTACTTTTTATTTTCTATCTCGCTTTTGGCACCTAAATGTGTTTGTTTCAATTTGGTGTATGCCACTCTTCTTCTTTTACTACCACACGTTGTTTCATTGATCAAATATGCATCTTGTTTATGTGAATGCCTTTTCATTCCATGTCCTATGGGGAATGCGTAACTGCATTTGTTTTTTTCATGTATCATATTTTTATTCTGTGATATGTACTTGTCTTTGCTTGTTGACAATTCATCTTAGAGGCCACAATTCTATTTGGTAATTTCATTTTATCCCTACCATGTGCACGATGTATATGTTGGCATTTTTCCAATGCAGGTTCAAGAACCAATACTTTATCACCTATACTTTTTGTCAATGGCACTACCGTCTCTATATCATAGTTGATTCCACATGTATTGACTAGACCCATTGTCCATTGGTCATAACACACATTGCATATTTCATTGTACTTTTCTCATAGCAATGGTTCATAGTGAATGTGAATTGTATCTGTTTCAAATGACATCACATCAACTATTCTATCACAGCTAGAGTTAGTAGAGGTTGACAATGTTGTTGTGACTAGACTTGGATATTTACATTTAAAATGATTGACATCCATTGAAAAGAGAATCTCCCACCCTCTATCTTCCCTCTTTCATATGGAATTTCCATATTTACAATATACTCTTGCCAATTCACAATTATTGTTGCATTATGTATAACACCAAGTCCCAAATATTGGTGCAAAGTAATGTAATGCATTCTGGTCACTCATCATTGCATTGAAAAATGATTGCACAATACAAAGTCTTAAGTATTTTACATCAAAGTCTGTAGCTATAAAATAGGAATTTGTTCACAACAAGCTGTCACCACAATTAGATATGTTAGGTATCACTTTGCTTAATCCATAAGAATGAATCTTATTCATATTACACTTCCAATAGTATTCTAGGATTTTGTAGGTCAGTGACAAGCAAGTGTTAGATTGTTCCAGGTTGAGTCTAGATATTTTTTTGTAAACAAATGGTTCTTAATAACCACTAATAAGATTTGCATCATGAATCAATATGCAATATGGATATGTATCTGCATTTCTATTGAAATTGAAATACTTTATTTTCCTTTGAACTGAAATTGATATATTTAACAATTTCTCTAGCCATCGCATGCAAAATGTATCTCCCCATGGACCTCTCTCATTTTCCTTATTTTTGACAGATATATGTTAACTTCACAAATCCCATGCAATTCGTACAAGAAATACGATCCTAATTCATATTGATATTATTCCAATGCCTCTATAACTCCATTCTCTAAACAAACAAATAAATGATCTATTAATCCATTTCACAATTCAATGGTAGAGTAGTAGAAATTCAAAGAATGCATCAAATAAACAATCCATCAACAATCCCCAAAAGTATATGAAAATGCATCTAATCTAAAAAATACCATTCATATGGAGCACATGGTCAATATTGCCATGTACAATGCACATAATATGAAATCCTATATATTTCCATGTACAATGCATAATATGAAGTTCCTATATTTCCATCTACAATGCATAATATATATCTTCACTAGTTTGGCTATTAGGAGTATATCTTCACATGTAAAGCAACGTTGCTTGGCATCATCGCATCATCCCTTCCATCACCATAGAACACTAGAATTCCAATGCTAGCACTATTTGATGTTACTCATACCATATTCTGATTCAAATTACTTTCTATTGTATGATTAGTATGTTTTTATTGAATTATCTCTCTAACTTCTATGTGTACTAAAATTTCTTTGTTTGTTTTGCTAAAAGGTGCATGTGGTGGTTTAAAAAGAGGATTATACTAACTCACTTCCTCAAATATTTTTTCACTAGACCTAGGAGGTTCTCCTATCTTCAAAATAACTATGCAACCACTAAATTATCCCCACTTGTAGTTGGATCGTCGTTAGTTTCATCGAGAGCATATCTGGTTTCAACATTATTGCTATTAGACTCCTTTCATTCTTTTACATGTCCACTAGTTCTCTTTCTCTTATGTATTGTTTTCTAGCACATTTTCTTCTCCATTTCTCTATGATAACACTTCCCTTATTCTATTGCTACTTATTCAAGAGCTACTACCTGAAATGTCTTCTCCCCTTTTCAATCTATCTAGCTAACCTTCCAACAAGCTTCCTTCAACTCATTTTTTCTTCCCTATCTTTTTCCTTTTTTTTTTCCTTCTCTTCTGGACCCATATCTCTTTATAGTCTATCTCATCACATCCCCTTTGGTTCCCAACCACCATCCCCTTCGGTTCCCAGCCCCCCACATGAGGGCTTGCATCCTCATCTTATCAGGAAGCATCTGTTGGTAATTGATGAAGTCTTGTCAATCATCTGACATGATGCTCTATTTGTTCTTTCGGTCACTGTTTAGATATAGATTGTCTCACTAAATAATGCATGCAAAATGCATGAGTATTTTTCTAAAATAAATTGTTGTAAGCGTAGGCTATGTATTGTTATAAATATCAAGGTTGATCATAGTTGAACGCAACCTTTTTGTGCAACTATGTCAATAATAATTTCTTCTTTATTAAAGCATGGTTTGTAAAACTGATTCTATGATATTGTGATTTAATCATTTGCTATTGTAATTGAATGATTATATAGTCCATATATAGGCCTGCATAGATCCTTCATTTTGATGCAGACCCCCAACCCTCTCTTGGCCTCGGGTCAAGGTCCACTACAGGATCGTTCTAACTCCTGCCCTGAGTCAGATTGACTCTTTGATTCCCTGCTGGAATATCAATTTAATCGATCCACAGGTCCTTTCGGAAGCTCCCCTGTGCGAACAACACTAGGCGTGAGCTCCACCTTTCCCAAGAGACTATAACGCTATGACCAAGGGCCTAACCCAAAGCCACTTGTCTCAACTCGTGATCTCGCAAGTTTGTGAGTCAAAGCATTCGATTCTTCCTTCCCAATCTCGCGATACCCAAAATGTCGATACGGGTATGGCTCCTCCCCCTGTTAGCACCATCCACTCATGACCACTAGCTAGGCTTAACACTAGCAACTCTCACTACTCGCACTTTCACAAGTTTCAGCGTCCAACCTTGGCACCTTCCCTTCACAAACCCCCGAGAAGTGACATTAGCTTTCCCTCTCATGTTCTCGCTACTCGCGACTTCGCAAGCCGAAGGGTTGAACTCTCATTCCCTTATCTCACGAATCCCCGAGACGCAAGAGGTCAATGGGGTGTTGAATCCTTTCACTAGGTGACACGTGTCTTCCTGTCTATCACCCGACCCGCCTTGTGGTTCTACCACGTGTCTCTCGTGCCCAGCTTTGGCACTTCATGAATTCGCTCCCCAAGCGCTGCCTCCTTTGTATCCTGACACCCAAAGTGCTGAGATCCCAAACTCCTTGTTACTCCCAATCACAACTCACGACTTTGSGACTTTCGAGACAAAAGTCTCAACCTCCTATCCTCCGAAATGTTGAAATGATGAGTTCTGACTCGTTATTAATTACTGGMCCCACAACGGAACTTCTCGCTCTATCGAGACTTCGCACTTCAYGATTTCGGGAATCTTGATGCAAGGTTTTCGATCCTTCAACTCGTGAATACCCGAAGTGAGAATTCACAAGTGATACAATGACTCTTATTGACTTGGGTTCTACAGTCCGATTTCTCCTAAGATTGCACTAAAAATATACTTTCTGTAACTCCCCTGCTCCTCTACAAGATCTGACGTCTCTCGAAAGTTTGTGAATTCTCCATGGAGAATTCCGATCGTCCAATGCCTCCTTGACAACTCCTGCGAAATGAACAAGGTATTCCTTCACGGAACTTGTCCACCTACAAAACAAATTTGCTACGCCTTCTTCCAACACTTCAAGGAAATATCCCTCTTGAGCCTTTCTTCGACAACTTCGAAGACTCTATCGCTCCTGAGCTTGCTTGAAATCCTAAAGTACTCTGGGGATAACTCCTGCGTGCACTCCTTGTGGCACTTATTCAAATACACTCTAGTATTTGAACCTCTTCGACTCTGTGCACTCCTTGCAACAACAGTCCTCCTATAATTTCACTTAGGTTGTAAGCTCTGAGACTCTACTCGGCCTGCACACACCTTGCACGGATCCTATGCTTAAATTGCACTTTCGCGAGAATGAGTACAATGTTATCCCTCCTGAGCTTTTAGAGATAAAAACTCTAAACCCTTGTCAATGCACTCCTTGTGGAAAAACTCCACTGCACTCCTTGCAGGAATTTTACTCACTTAGGTTGAGAAACAATTGAAATTCATTCCTTACTCTCTCTCTCTCAGATTTCAAACATTCAACAAGATATCATTCGTACATAGCGTAACAGMAAATGCATAACAGAAAGAGTAAAATAGCTATAAGMATAGCATTCAACATACATACATAGAGAATATCACAATACCATAAGTSTGAATCAAAGMTTCATGTATTAATTCATGACTTCTGTACATGGGTGTTTTCAAATACAGTTCTTAGCTTCTTTTCCTCTCTGTGCTCGATGCTCTTCTTTCATTCTCTATTACAATGATACAAGATGAGGGTGTCTATAGTCGGTTTTCCCTCCTACACTCTAAACTATCTAATCTTCATTTAAATCTACCTACTCACATTAATTATGTATTAATTCCTTCACCTACTACAGATGAGAGCGGATCACTCAAGATCTATTTACAATATCTAAGTGTGCTTCCTCTTAACTATTACATTAACATCCACAAATTTATTTAAAAACATCTCAAAACACTTTTGCAATGTGCTGAAATGCATTGACGCTTGTCCCAGCTGTCTTCTGCCCTTGCTCTTGCATCATACTCCCTCTCTTGAAAGTTTTTCATGGGCTCCTGTCCATGAGCTCTAGCACAGTCTGCCCATGCTTTTGGATCTCTTCTTCATTTTCCCAGCTGGCATATTCAATTGGATGTACCTTCAACTTGACCAAGTATTCAAAATATTCCTTTCGCCTGGTCCTCTTACTAACTCTTTTGTCCAGTATGCTTTCCATCTGTATCTTCTCTGCAATTGGCATCTGTTTAGTCCACTGAACCTCTGGTTGTTCACTATCTGCTTCTTCTTCTTCATCTTTATAAGGGTACAAATCTGAGATGTTGAATATCAGAGAAATTCCGATCCCATCGGGTAATTCAATCTCATAAGCATTTGTCCCAAATTTCCTTATGATCCAGCATGGTCCAATTTTCTTCATATTTAGCTTGTTATACGTTCCCCTTGGGAGCCTTTCCTTTCTCAAGGTGCAAGGATCAAATCACCAACTTCAAACTGAAGTTCTCTCCTGTGTTGATCTGCTCTGTGCTTATACTCTTGGCTCGAGTTTTGCAATCGCTCCCTAACTTGGTTATGAAGCTCCTTCATCGCTTTTGTGAAATCCTCTGCACTAGCACTTCTAGTCGTAGACTGTTATGAATCTTTCAATTCAGAAAATCCTCTTGGCTACATCCCATAAACAATTTGGAACAAACTCTGACCTGTGCTCCTGTTGATTTAATCATTATAAGCAAATTCCACCTATGGTAAAATATTGTCCCACTGACTATGATGTTCAATCACTAAACTTCTCAGAAAGTCTCCCAAACTTCTATTGATAACTTCTATCTATCCATCCATTTGAGGATGATAAGATGAACTAAACGACAAGTTCATTCCCATATTTTTCCATAAGGTTCTCCATGAGCGTCCTATGAACTTGGTCTCTTGATCCGAAACTATGCTCCTTGGTAAGACGTGAAGTCGAATGACTTCTTTGAAAAACATATTCGCAATGTGAGTTGCGTCACTAGTTTTCTGACATGGTATAAAATGTGCCATCTTATAAAATCTATCCACCACTACAAAAATTGAATCGAACCCTCTTTGTGTTCTCGGGATCCCCAATATGAAGTCCATGCTTACTACATCCCACGACCTCTTAGGTATGGGTAACGGTTGATATAAGTCTGCATTCTGCCTCTTTCCTTTTGAATGCTGACAAATTCTACATCTGTCCACGAATATTTTGACGTCTGTTCTCATTCCTGGCCAAAAATATGACTCATTTAACTTTGAGAACGTATTTTCATGACTGAAATGCCCGACCAATCCTCCACTATGTTTCTCCTTCAGCAAATTCTCCCTCATGGAGCATTTTGGAATACAAAGCTGATTACCCTTAAACTGTAATCCTTCCTGGATCATGTTTACTGTCCATTGACTTCTGTCCCTGGGAATTGGATTCTCAGATGCTTCATATGCCTCCTTAAAATCTAGATCATCTATGTACATTTCCTTGAGGTTATCAAAACCCAAAGTTTTGACTCTGAACTCCTGCAATAGAAAACATTTCCTGCTCAAAGCATCAACAACTTTGTTAGCAGTTACAGAAATATGCTTAGTTACAAAAGTAAAGTTCTGCATGTATTCAACCCGTTTAACATGTCTTTGATTCAACTTCTCATGTTGAGTCACAAATTGCAAAGCATGATT
>JASDQU010681819.1:64398-80655 GCA_032191745.1 Picea mariana | reverse complement strand
ATTCAAGGCTTCTACAAACAAGGGTTTTCCTTATGCTATAACTCTCTGATATACGTGTGAGGTCAAACAATAGTACTCGGCCCAATATCTCAGGGCACTAACTAAGGAGGATAGACCGTACCCTTAGCTGTACTACCCGACTACCCTGGTACTAGAGATTATTTTCCCGAGTGTTGTTCTCGGTGGCACTATAGCAGTCAGGCGGCCGATCAGTTTATCTAAAGAGGGCTTCAGGAAATCTAGGTTGATTCATACACAGGTGCTATCTGATGCGCTACCACTTGAAGGGGTACCAACAAGGGTTACAAGGGTGGCAAACAAATGTGTGCTTAAGAACCACTTGTATTTCCTGCGTGTATGAATCCCTCAACCGCCGGTTTATGCATGTAACTATAGATCTCTGTGGCTTAAAGACGTTGGAATACGTTTCTACCCTGAAAAAAAATTACCCACAATTTTTGCCAAGGAAAGTGCTTTGATACCACTTGTAATATACCAGATATAAAAAGTATGCAGAACATAAATAAAATGCTAGAAATGGCAGAATAACAACAATATAACCAGAATAATCACCACAATAACACTGAAATGATATAAGAATAACAACAGAAATAGCATTTTGATTCTGAGAGCAATGTTCACGGGCCTCTTTGAGGGGGAAACCTCCAGTCGAGTAGAGCTCTATACAATAATCTCCAAGCTAGGGTTCTCATACCCTCGACTCCTATTTATACTAAATATGTCTATCAAAAGAAGCATCTAGAGGAAGATCCTTCTAGAAGCATAAGCTTATATTAGTTCTTCTTACATTCAACTAATTCTATTGCAAGGCCTTATTAATATTGACCTTTATTACATCCAAATATATTGTTCTTCCTATGTGCGGGTTAGGACCCTAACAACTTCGGTGTTTAAAGACCTATAGATTCAAATGCTCTGCTTTTCTGTGCATGGATGATGAGTGAAGGATAAACATTTTCTATATCACAAAGATAATGTAAGAATATCACCTAAAATAGTCCATTAGCATCATTGTAGAAATTATCATTTGGAACCATTAATTTTGTGACAATTAAGACTCACTCAATTGCATCTTCTTCAAAATATATATGCCATTAAAACTCACATTACTATTTGTAGAAATAGGCTTCATTGCCACCATAAATTTTGTGACAATTAAGAATCACTCAATTGCATATTTTTTCAAAATATATATTAGTCATTTCTACCATTAATAAATTATTAACTTGTATATGTAATCCCCTTGCTCGTTGTTTTATTGAATTGATTTCCCTTAGAAAACCCAACTTTTGGTTTCAATGACTTTGATGTGTGGGTTTTATTGATTATTATGAAAATATTGTGGTTTTATATTCTGTACCTTATCCCTTTAGTCATCATTCCATGCCTGAGCAGTCGTCCAGGAGCCGAATCAACGGTCGTCACTTTGGTGTTTAAAGACCTATAGATTCAAATGCCCTACTTTTCTGTGCATGGATTACGAGTGAAGGATAAGATTTTTCCCTATTGTCTATCCCTTTACTTATCTTTGAGTTGATTGATTCATGGCTGAATGTTTAGTCTTTGCACCTTCTTATGAACGAGTACCTCTGTGGCTTGATTGATTAAAACTTTTATTTCTCTCTACATTTTTAATTGGTTGAACTTGGGTACATCTCTGCATTTTTTTTTATAAACTCTACATTGTGAATGATAAACCTCTGAGTTGAATGACAATCCCTTGGTGAACCCAAATTCTAATTTCAATGACTTCTTTGTGCGGGTTTTATTGATTATTATGAAAATATTGTGGTTTTATCTTCCGTCCCTTATCTCTTTAGTCATCAGTCTATGCCTGAGAAGTTGGGCAGGAGCCAAATCGACGGTCATCACTTCGGTGTTTAAAGACCTATAGATTCAAATGCCCTACTTTTTTGTGCATGGATGATGAGTGAATGGTACGAATTTTCCCTACTGTGTCTCCCTTACTTTTCTTTGAGTTGATTGATTCATGGCTGAATGTTTAGTCTTTGTGCCTTCTTATGAACGAGTACATTTGCGGCTTGATTGATTAAAAGTTCGATTTCTCTCTGCGTTTTTAATTGCTTGAAATTGGGTACATCTCTGCATTTTTATTGATAAACTCTGCATTGTGGATAGATATTGAAGAGAGATGTCGACACAGGATTATCCAAACATTCCTCGCAAATGCTCTAGGTTCTCCCAAGAAGGAAGAACAAGAACTCCTTCGACTGAGACTCCCAGTGACCGACAACAATCTCATCAGAGGATATTTTCAAACGAGTCTGTGATTAGATCAACTACAGAGCTTGATCAAGAAAGTGCTATGGATGAAGCCTTCTTATATAGGTTGTGTATTGAAACTCCTACACCTGAGAATGTAGGGATTACCTCTGGACAAGAGAATATTTCTGGTAATTTTCTTTGATTTTGTTTATTTTTGTATTTAAATTTATGTGAAGTTAAATCTTGTAGTTAATTTCAAATGTGTTTGTAGACAATTAGTTTAGAGCAAGGGACAATAATGAAAGAGAGATTGGTTGTCATGAAGATTCAAATGTCGGTGTTGTTATCACTCTAAATTGCCTTGGGTCTTTTTAGTTTGTTTGCAGTCCATTTTTAAGCCTTAGATTTTAATTTTTTCTTTTAAGGTCTCATCCCTTTAAATTTATGATTGGTAGGACCCCTTGGATGATTAAAGTTTTTGATTCTTAGCTCTAATTTGATCCTCAAATTGATTTTTGATCCTTGAACCATTTCTAGCTCATGTTTTATTTGGGTCCCCTTCATGACTTGTTCCTAGGTCGATCCCTCCCATTACTAAAATGACGTGACACACCTTCCTTCTCACTCATGATCTCATAGGAATGCCTCCTTGTCCTTGCTTACCTGTCCTATCATGTTTTGAAGTGGAAGAGCTGCCTACTCATCAGGCAGTTCCGTAGCGCCTATCATGTTCATTATACCTCCACCTCGAGTCATGATTTCCACGACTGATGTAATGTCCCTTGTTTTCAATGCCAGAAGTTGGTTAAAGATGCCTTCAAATATCTTGCATTTGTGAGATTTGGTAACATTTTCTAATCTGAAAGACTCAGTAGTATTGTGCTACAAAAATTCATAAGTTTTGATTAGGAGACCACATGTCAACCAAATCTGATGCTGATAAAGATTCCAGGGCTGAGGTTTTCTCAAATTTCATCCTAAGATTGCGTTGAAGATCTCAATAGGTGTCTACTACATAGGTATCCCATGTTACCTCCTCTGCGTATTAATTGTCACAGGAAATTTGTACTCGATTTTTCATTTTGATAATCTTGCACAGTAGTAAGGGATCCATATTTGCATGGTAACCTTGTTTTTCGCCTCTTCGGACCTGTAAATTTCTTTGCCTGTATCTATGGTCTGATCACTGTTGTTTGTTTTAACCATTGAAGTCACAAGCCTGTAAATAACCTATCCTCTGTGTATGTGTTGCGCTACCCAGAGGCGCTTCTCAAACCAACTCTGTTTTCCTTGCTTCCTTTCACCTTGGGGTTTGACATTTTCACTCAATTTCAGAGGGCCAAATTCAGACTACCTCCTCACTATTTACACTCCAGAATACTTGTACAAGACTAGGGGTTTAATTCCTAAAAATTCTATCTTGGCTTACTAGCATCAGTCTGTCTAAAAGAGTCAACCTTATCTATTTGAATCCCTATTCAAAGCTTTCTTGATCATTACCATCCCTTAAGCCTTTCAAAAATCCTCATCCTGAGCCATGGAGACTCCTCAATCGAGGAAGACACACAAAGGTGGCAAGGTGGTTAGTGTTAGGCGGAAATATTGTTGTTTAATTCCGTTGTAGTACTTGCCCAACTATTTAATTTTTCAATCCGAGATTCTTAGGCTTACGAAGCACACACACTATATATGCAGGACTGAAGTAGAACTAATCTAATCTAATTTTCTGAAATGAAATTAATCTAGGAAAGCAATACAACATATGAAGAGTTGAATGACAAAAGACATATGTGAGCTGACACAATATATCAATCTCAAAATATATTACAAGATTCAAATGACAAAGCATGAAATAATAACAAAGCTAAGAATCCCCTTCTCCCAATTAAAAGACTAAATTATGAATTACATGATCTCTAACTCTCCAAGCTAACCCCCCCTCATGAAGAGAGAGCACTCTCTTATATACATGAAATTCTTGAAGAGTGTCATAATTACAGATCCACTATTCTCTCAACTTATTCCTTACTTTCAAATCCTCCACAAATATCTTGAATAAGATATGCCATCAAAATTTCCATGATCTTCTCCTTTGAATATGCTTGAATGATTATCTTCAAATCTTCAAAGATGTAATTCGAATTTGGGGATAGGTGGTGAATTTTGACTTTGTTGAAATCTTCAAATATGCCTGCACACATCATCAAACTCATCCAACCTTGAGATATAATGAGAATATGCCATTTTTCTAATATGTAGCCATAAATTCACTTATAATACTAAAATGAATACAATGGAAAATAATAAAGAGAAACCAAATATCATTATGGAAATGGTATAATAAAAGGTTAATGGGACGATGAAATGTAATGAATAGTGAAGGAAAAGGTGGATGAAAAGTGACATTTATGAGGCCCACCATACCCCCCAACTCAACTTGTTGCATGTACTCATGCAACCATGCATGGATCTTCTTAAGAACTTTTGGCATTTAAACTATGGATTCGATTGATGATGTCCTTTTAACAATGAATGTTTCCAGGGTATGAGATACAAGAGTAACAACATGTGAAATATATGTAACAACATGTGAAATTTTCTTATGGTTGGTTCTTGTGTGACAACCATGAATACAAAAGATGTTGTTTCTTGTGTTAACAACATTCATTTCACTTATTTTTTTTCTCGCTGTAATAATTTATCCATATACTCACTGGAAATAATAAGCTATCAATGTTCATAAGAAAGAATCACTGTGTATAAGAAAGCCTTTTCTTTATCTTTATGAATCATGCCAATATGTATATCAATCTAAATGAAACAAAGTGTCGTTGGAGAAGAAATGTTAGTGAATCATAAATGGAATGATGAGATGGTAAAATGAATAATGGTATGTAGTGAATATAGGTTTCCTGCCCCCCCCCCAACTGAAGTGGTTGCATATCCTTATGCAACTTGGCATAGGTTATGAAAGTGAAAAAGAAAATAGAGCATGGTGAGGGAATTTTCCATAGTTATTCATTACTAGCAAATAAGGAATTACATGATTAAACATTAGAAAAGAACATACCTTCAGTTACCCAATAATGATGATGTAGCTGTTGCGGTTGTCGGATCAGGAAAACGTAACTGGCACTGTAGCTGCAACTGTTGTAACTGTTGGAGTAAAGAATATGTGACTGTGACTGTTGGAATATGGAAAGCATCATTGCTGCAAGATCATGAAAATGTAACTACGGTTGTAGTTGCAATGTTGTACTATAGCTGTTGTAACTGCAACTACTGTAGCTGCTGAATTAGAGAATGCGAAGGCATAGAATATGGAACTGTGGTACTCTCATAGATCTGAAATCAAACTGTTGTAACGAGGGGATCATGAAAAAGTGTATAGTCTTCAACCGCTACAAATCGATGGTACAATTCTAGTCATGCGAATAAATGTGTTGATGTCGAGCATGAAGAGAAATAATTGGATTACCAGTCATTGATGAATGTCGTTAACCAATGCGAGACAAACTCACCAGTGGTGTCAATGAGTGTCAAGGTACCCGAGTACATCTTGCAAAGTGAGAATGGATGTGTTGAGGTCGAGCCACTTGCAAGATTTGATGATCACGGAACATTGATGTATTCCCATGATCATCAATGAGAGAACTTGCCATTAAGGCATGCAAACCTCTAGGTACTCAAAATGGAATCTAGTCTATTTTCCAGATAAGGTGTTGAGGTCGATGGGTCAAGACTGTTGAAAGGTGGTCCTTAAGGAATCCCACATCATTCAACGCGATTTTGTATAAAAATATTGGTAGGACTATAGATAGATCTCAATAGCAACAATGTATATGGAAAAGAAATGTAATCATGGAAATGGAGTTTGTTTTATTCAGAAGGAAAATTGGAAAGGAAAAAGGGAACTAAAAAAACAAATATAAAGTAAATGATGTATGAAACTCAAAAAAATAAGCGTGTGTGAAGTCATAAAGGATAAGGCAATGGAAGATGGCTTCAACACCAGGATTGACCAATCGGATTTGAAGGAGAAATGGGACAGTGCCACAACATAAAATTTGGCAAAATGTTTCTGTGTAACAACAAAATGTTTCTGTGTAACAACAAAATGTTTCTGTTGAGTAACAACAAAATGTTTATGTGTAACATCAAACATCAGGATGCGCAAAAATTTGCTATGTAACAACATCATCATGGAGATCAACTCCTTTAAACTATTTATCAAAGCATGTTTTTATGAAAAATATTGTGATTCTTGAAGATCACTGCAGCATGGAATACAAGCATGTTGTTCCTGCAATCAATCTTAATACTAATCCTGCAATCAAACTTGTGATAGCAACGTAAGATGTAAAATGAAATATTAAGTACAAATGCGAACAAATTCAAAAATAGAAAATAAATGCATTTATACCTATTGTCCACACTTGTTGGTTTCATGATTGATTGCTGCCAAAGTGACTTATGAAAAACAAAGGAGTATTAAACGTAAAAACATGTATTGAAATTATGAACCTGGTGATCATACCCATTTTATATGTAAAATCCTGCCAATCAAATGCACCATCTTATTTAACAAAGACTCTTTCATGCACGTCTTCATCTGCACCCTTTATAGATTTACTATTGAATGTTGAAGTTTAAAGATTGAGAAGTTATAGCAATGACCTGAAATAACAAATCAATTCTTAAAAACACACAGCTGAAACATAATACCAATACATTGAGTTGTACATCAGAGGACAGGTCTGATTTAGCAAATAGAAAGTGTGTCAATGGAGACCTAGCCGTGTATGATGTAAATTGATCTTGGTTGCATTGCATGCTTTGAGAAACCTCTAGATCTTACAGAAAACCCTAACAAAAGAATCCAATCCTGGTATCTATAATCCCACAACAGTAAATGCTTCATGTCATTTGGGAATAAGAAAGTCTCTAAGATGATCAGTTTGATTGCGCACATAATCTTGACATTTGGTAGTTTCCATCTTTTCAATATTCAAGAATAATTCATTCGTTAAAACATCGGAACATAAATGAGATCTCAGAAGATTCTCGAACACTTCCCTGTAATTGTTCGATACCATCCTCCTAAACAACTTCTCATCATTTTTTTTCTCTCACCTCTAGAATTGGAAGCAAGAAAAGTGAACCCGCTGAACAGTTGGACTCTCTCCACAATCTCAAACGATTTATCCATCCTTAATATGTTCTCCAACTCCTCAAAATTTGTGCAGAAGAATGGCAGGTTGAACGAATCCATTTTCTCCTTATTGGCAGATACCTAGTAGGCTGGTTCGCTGATTGGGAAGATTTCGAACTCATGCCAGATGGGTTTCAACCCCTATCCGAGGTTCTGCGTGCTGGTTTTTCAGGAATGATATCTAGGTTTCTTGGGTTCCCTGGCCTTAGTTTAAAAAAAACATAACAACAGTAACAACCATCCGCAAATCTTCAGTTTTTTTTACCCAAGGTCTTTGATGAAATTGTCTCACACGTACTTTACATGTATTCCATTAAGAAATTTATTTCAATTGTCGTAGATCTGGTATCCATTTTGAGAACGCACTTCCAATCTGCAAAACCCACCAAATTCTAGAGAAAAATTAAAATTTGCATCATTTCAGCCACGCATAACGAATAGTGCCACACGCCTTTACAGAAGCATTCATGCCACTGTAGAAAAAATAGATTCAAACTTAGAAGGCATAATACAAACAAAAAAAATGACTTTCTTCTTTCTGGGAATGAGATTTCCAATATGCAATAACAAAACATTTCAAAGATCATTTTCATAGTTCTGAAGAAGTCATTAGAGAGAAATTGATTGTACTGCATATAGACATTCCTGGAAAAAACCGTCACCCCATCAACAGAGGATTTCATCAATGAATTCATTGGCTGGTTATGTTCATGGATAAAGCATTTTCTAGGGATTAGATCCAGGAGAATATTTAGCACAACAACAACATATCAATTTGCTGAGTGGCATAGTCATGTTGTGACAATCAAACTGGTGTTCATAACGCTGGGTTTGCATGCCCTCGTGGAAAATTTGTGGAGGCTGATGGTCTTGAAAATAAGATCGCCAGTCACACTATGAGAAATATTGCACCAACATTCTGAAACGAGCATCTCTCCAAATGCACCAACAATATGAGAATGCCTGGGTGTAGGGTGAGCAAAGTGAATGTTGTTCTTAGGGTTCTCTGCCTAGAATTTTTTTGATAGTCTTGGTGGCCTCCACGTAATACAAGGAGAGAAATACATGTCACTCTATGGCCTTCTTGATTTTTCTTCTGTAGGCAATCACAATCTGGCCATTATCTCATTCCGTCTGTCTCCAGGACATAGGAGGCGGTAGACTGTGTCATCTACACCAGGCATCATCTCTCTTTGACCACCAGGATTCCGTCACTTCCTTTCACTATTTCTTTTAGCATCAGACCCAAGACGAGAGCGTGAATGTTTGCTACCACTCGCCATTGCAACCTAAAAAAACACTTACCCTTGCAATATAAAATGAACGGTCCTGTAGCTGTCCCGATAGTGGGTTGCAGATCTTACTCTACAAGAGTCGATTATAGAACAAGGGTTGAGACTACAGTTCTCGAACAATTTTCTTATAAGATAGATTTTTGGCGGAAGAATCAGCCCACTGTTTAGATGAATTAGTATTCATGTAGCGTAATCACTGCATAACCACCGTTCAATATTATTCACATTGAGAATCATCGTTCAATATTCACCATAGAGTTCACACATATTTCACCATTCAATATTCACTACAAAATAACTACGTTGTTCAATATTCATCACAAAATCTGTGAGGATCTGGTGATTCAAAGGGGAGAAAGTAAATGGAGGTGGAGTAGTGGTCATGGGTGGCAGTGGTATTTGGGATTTAAACCGATGCATTTGTTTGTATTGTGTGAGTTGGGTGTGGTCTGAGACATGGAGAATCATCATTCTCTCCAGGGATGACAATGAGAGAACAATCCCATCTGATTGATTATTGAAATGTAAAGCAACAAGAAAAAGAATCGTCGAGAAGCAGAAACTAGTTTTGGATCCATGAGACCGAGTTGGAAACCTAATTTTGGGTGAGGAGTATGTCTGAATATTCTTCCAGATGTAATGTTAGAGATTGGGATGTTAGAGTCTAGTTCATTGACACTCTAGTTTTGTGGATATTGAATGACACATTGTCAAAGAATGAGATCACGCAGATTGGTTATAGGAATCATAGGAGCAGATCCAGGAAATAATCTCTCAGATAGGTTATGGAAATGGCTCAACTTCCCAAAGATCTATAAGATAAGTATAGATCACACAGAAGTTGGAATTGAGAAGATCCAAGTGTATTTCATTGCCCAAAAATATTTCCTCATACTTTTTAAAATAGGTATTTCCAATACAATTAATGAAAATCATCGTTAAATATGGAAGAGATGAATTGGAAAGAAGATTGTGGTAAATCAAATTGATACACAATTAAATGAAAGCTGGATTTTAGTTTTGCAACCTCTGGTAGGAAAATCTCTTTATTTAGTTGATTGTACAATAACTAATCCCATAAAATTCTCACTTGCATATCATTCTAGTTACCGGAATTTGTGACAAAAATCACGTGTGGATTCTCATTCATCGGAGGTGAGGAAAAGAAAGAGGACTTGACTAATCAATTGATTGCTTTGTTTTTTGTTATCATAGATCCAGGAGAACACCACCTAAGTATTTTCTTATTTCGTTGTCACAATTGCAAGTTTTGTTTTTGTTTCCAAGCTGCAGGGTTAGCATGGGTGGAAAACACAATTCAACCAATTGCAAGAAGAACACAGTTTCAGAAATGGACTAGACCGGAAGTTAAAAATGAGAAGAGCGCAGGCATGACACTATTCAATCATTGTTACAGCAAAAACGTCACTGTTACAGCAAGTAAAATTTCACTGTAACAACATGAAAAATGTTGTTGTACCAGCATGTAGAAATCTCACTATTTCAACATGCTATAACAACATGTAAAATTTCGATGTATCAGCATGTTGTAACAACGAAAATTTTCGTTGTATCAGCACACTGTAACAACATGTAAATTGGTTTTGTTTTTATTCGTTATTTTTTTTTTACTGTGTTTATTTGTAGGTCAAAGGATGGACGCAAAAAACATTCATTCAAAATCATCCCTATTTTCTGATCCTTGTGATCGCACGAAGCGCAGAGGAGAGAATACTTATTACAAAAATAAAAATAAAAAATAGAGCAAAAACGTTGTTTTATTCGTTAGCCTACCTATTCTATGGTAATTGACAATTAAAAATTGGTTGTGTAGGAAAATTCCCAGTGGAGCCAAGCATGTAATAGTAAAAACAATATGTTTGGTGGTAATTTTTCAAATGAATATGGAATTTTACAAGAATGAATGAATCTAGTTGTTGAAACTCTAAATTAACAAAATAAAAAGAATCTAACCTGGTAGTCGCTTGAAACCATCGTTCGATATAGATTTTGTAGGCATAGTTTTCCTTGCTCAGATCATGCTGTAGCTCCTCATTGTCCTCCTCAAGTTCCTTAGATGTTGATTCCTCGTTCATTTCTGGAGGAGTATTTAAGCTCTAGGCTGCTGTCAAGATCTCCTCTTCATGAGAAGAGGAGATCCCGAATTTCGCAAGGATCTGAGCGAGTTGTTCCAAGCTGACACTCATAGTTAAATCATATTGAAAAAAAGGTTCCTACAACACCCAAACAGTTAGGACAGAACCAGTGGACATGCATCTTTTTGATACAAAACCCATGGCAAGAGAGGCCTTTCAAAGAGTAGGGTGCCTCTCCTTCTCTCAGAACATGCAGAGAGGCCATCAAGAGGTAGCAAGACAGTTTGAATTGTAGTTTGATAGTAAGAAAACTAAGGTTGGGAATTTGGATTTTGAAGTGACTGAAGCCTCTATCTCAGCTGCAACAGGGATCCCCATTACATGTGAAAGGTGGTTCAAAGACATGGCTTTGAGTTCAGCCTATGCTAAAGATATTTTTAAACCTAAATATCAAGCCAAAGACTTGTCCAAAAGTATGCCAAGGAGTCAATTGATTAAACAATTTGACAGATTACTAAAGATCATACAGAGATATTTTACTTGTGAAGGGAGATTCAACACATTGTACCAGTACCATATAAGTTTGTTGCTACATTTTACTGGTAAGGTTGAGATGAATGTCCCCTATTAATTGTTGAGGAGTATAGGTAAGATGTCAGACAGGATATAGGCCAAATCTAAAGATGTGGATTCTAGCCTTTTCCACTCTAGATTAATCAAAATGCTCGTCTCTGAGGAATTGGGTAAGAAAGAGATTTCATGGGAGCATTTTGTGGTTACCTCTCATTTCAAGTTAGATCTAGCACCAAATCCACAATCACAGAAGGCAATTCCTTTGTCACCCACCAATACTTCTAAACCAGGGACCAGTAGGAAGAGAAAGGGAAGAACCCTTGTTTAAGTTCTAGAGATCAGCAAGCAGGTCATAGAGGTTGAGGAGGAAGTTTGTCCTTCTCCACACAAATATTTTTCACCTCCTCCTCCACCAGGGTTAGAAGAGGTTCCTTCTTCTACCAAGGCTGCATCCAAGAAAGGGAAGAAGATTCTCTTTCCCTCTTCTCCTCCAGCAGTGGAAATCAAGGGTAAAAGGCCTTTCACTAGGTCGTCAATGCCTAAGGAGATTTTCAAAGAGAAACCTTTACCCGAAACCCCTGTTCAAAAGAAGAAGGGTAAGAGCATTGAAAATCCTATGGAGGAAAAATTAGAAACCCTTACTCAGAGGAAGAAGGGTAAAGGTACTTCTTAGCCTACTGAAGTGAAACAAGAAACCCCTGTATAGAAGGGTAAGGATAAAGGTACTAAAAGACCTTTGGAGAGTAAAGATGAAACCTATGAAAAAGGAATTGAGAATCCTATTGAAAGAAAAGATGAAACCCATGTGCTAAGAAAGAAGAATTAAAGCAAATCCATCAAGGAACCTAATGAGGTTGACAAGACACTTACCATCTACGAGGATGAGGAGTCTGAGAAAATGCCTAGTGAGACTGTACATGCCACTGTTCCTCCTGACAGTCAGACCTATGAAAGACTTATCAAACATATTAGAGATGCAAGAAAAGAAATAGCTCGTCTTAAAGCAGAAGATAAGGTCAAATTGGCTTAGATGAAAGAGCTCATGGATGGCTACAGTCACACCCTTGACTTGGCAAGGTTTGAGGCTACAAAGGCCCAACCTCTTCATAGACAGTTAAAGAATATTTACAAGCAAAACAGAGGGTTATAGTCTCAAAATAGGAAGCTAAAGGATGAGCTGAAGCACTTTCATGATGAGGTAGCCCAAAGAAACCTATAGGTGTTGGTTGAAGCTTCCATTAAAGATTACAAACCAATAGCTAAGGAGAGCAAAACTACACCAAAGAATCTTGTCAATGCTAAGAAGAAGAAGTCTGTTGTGTTAATTGAAGATCCTCTTTCTACTAGAAAGAGTATGAGGTTAAGTGTCAAAATGAGAAAATATCTAGTAAAGGGTAAGCCCCATTTTTGAGGATGCATATTTTTGGGAAGGTTAACCAATATGCAAATATTATCTCTGCTATCTATACAGTATTCTAAGAACTTAACTATTTTTTTTTTGTTTTTTTGCTAAGTGATAGCTTCTCCATTGGTAGAAGGAACTACCTATTGTGCAGTCAAGGCTCTTGATTAAAACGGTTTTGTCGTCATGAAAAACCACAAATTATTCTGCGCATGTTCAAGGATCGGAGGTTCTGCGTTTTTGTAATGTTACCCAAACCTACACACAGATGCAGTGTAAGTGGCGCTACCTAATATTTCACAGAGGGAAAATAATTGGCACATAGGCACAACACAGAGGCGCTACCTAATGGCGCTACTGAATATTTCACAGAGGGTAAAGGTTTGCACAAAGGCACAACAAAGAGGCGTTACCTACATGTGCTACCTACAGGTGCTACCTATAAGTTCTACCTACAGGAGCTACCTAATATTTCATAGAGAGAGAGTATGTACACATATGCATCGCATTGACGCTACCTACAGGCACTACCTTTTCTCCTTATAGTGCGCTACCTAGATTTGCTACCCAAGGAAGATGCCAATAAAGACCACGAATCTAGGAGAACCAAGCTAACAACTTTTGGATAAGTTGATGATGGAGAAGGATGGAGAAGCAACAACTGATATCATGAATATAACCACATGATTTGAAAGACACATGGAAAATAGGGAGCTGCACAACAAAAGGGAGTCAAATTAGTTTTAAATTCAGTTGGATTAGCCACCAACATTTTCCTATTTTATATCATAGGTGGTTAGATAAGTTGTTAGATCAAATAAATGTTTAGACTTTTTCAAGGGAAGGAGGCCAGCTCGTACCTCTGGCTGTTGCCTCCATTTTGTTATAAATATATAGATCATTTTCTTTAGTAGGTTCGGATGGTTGAGCAAGGCTCCCATATATTGTAATATTTTGATGAAGTAATTGTGATCTAGTGATGTACTGGACTTAAGACTTTTTGACTAATAGAAATCGACTTCTCTTTCATCCTATTCACTTCTGATGCTAAATGTTAATGCTTTGAATGATTCACATGAATGATTGTGGTTATGTTATGATGGATGTTTGATCATTATGTTATCATGGTGTTTATTTAGTTTCTCAGTTCAAGAAGATCTTGTGTTAAGAAACTTTCCTCCTTAGGATTTTGTGGACCTGATGTTTATAGAAGCCCCTACACTTCTCTCATTCAAGTCTTCCCTCTATTCATACTTACTCCCAAACTACTGATTGAAATAATCCAAGACCTTGTTTTTTGGTGCATGCTAGCCCTGTTATCTGAGTTAGAACATTATCACTTGAGTCCTTTTCCATTTGACCCTTTAAACACCCTTACATTCACTTACAACTTGATGGGTACTGGGATTACCTTCCATGCAATTTGAAGGTGACTCCTAGTGATAACATTCTTGGTGTCGTTGTCGGGGAATGATTTGAATACATTTCCCTGGGATTAAAACGACACAAATTCTAGTTCTAAAGGTGCATTAGAACTCAATATTTCGAAGATTGCAGACTGCACCTGGCGACTCCCTTGTTTCAGCTCTGGCACCTAAAGGAAAACATATGAGATCAAATCCATAGCTACCTTTGGTACCTCCTGAGGCTGACCCAGAGAAGATAATCAAGAAGGGAAAATCTTCTCAATTTTTTTTTTTCTGTTATTGCTACAAGTGCTTCTGGTCAGTTGCCTGATTCTACTCTTGATACTCCATCTGTTTTATCAAGGAAGCTTCCTTTATCTTCTGCTGAAGTATCTAAAAAACTTGATTTTGAAGAGTTTCCTGTTGAATACTCTTCCTTTGAAACTGAATTCAAAGAAGAAAACATTGATATATTCTCTTCCCATGATATTCAAAAGTGTTCCAGTCTTGATAGTTTTGAAGATTTCCCTACTTTAGGTTTTGCTACACCTCTTTCTGTTAAAACTTTTTCTGCCAAAGAAGTAGGAACTTCATCTCCCTCTCAGACCTTACCATCCTCTTCCAAGACTCAACCTTTTATTGTGAAAACTGAAACCCCCCCTTCATCTGTTCCTTCCTCTCCAATTCTGCACACAGTCAAGTTTCCTTCTCCTTCTTGTTCACCAAGAATCCAAAATCAAATGGTAGTTGTTAACCCCTCTGCAAATAGGATGGATGCTATAGTGGCTCCTCTATTCTTACCTCAGCCAATGAATTCTCTCCCTCATGGAGATTATTTAAAATACATGCCTAAGTTCACATGAGAAGAATATGTAACAATTGAGGAACATCTTGTTGCTTTCTACAGCTATGCAGATAACCAAAATATTGAAAATGAAGATGTTTGGATGAGGTTTTGTGTCCAAAGACTTTTTGGTGAGGCTAGGAAATGGTTTAGGGGTCTGGCCCCTGGATCCATTACTGGTATTGAGGCATTGGATGAAGCCTTCTTGAGGCATTGGGGTGACAAAAAGGATTTTTTGTACTACATCACCGAATTTGGATCTTTGAAAAGGAAAGAAGGAGAGTCTATCTCAGACTTTTATAAAACCATGGAAAAAATAACTTATGCCAGTGCATTTGATTCCGAATTCTTCCTCCTTTTGAGAGAAAGAAGGTCACCTTTTTTGGTTCATATGCAAGATGTTTCCTTAGAGGTAGAATCCAACATAGTGGCATCATATAAGCTCAGGGGGAAATCTGATAGGGATAGGAGAAAAAGAAAAGCTGAAGCTTCAACTTCTGATTCCTCTGTTGTCCATTCTCACACAGATAAGCTAACAAAATTAGTAAAATCCCTTTCCACTGAAATTGAGAAATTAAAATTAGAAGGCAAACAAACATATAGAACTGCTCAAAAAAATGATAACAGAGGTAACTACAGGAGACCAAATAACGCTCCCCAAATATTTCCTAGAGATCCTAGAAATAGAGAGAGAGATGATCAGAGGGTACAAGATCCTTTGAAAAATAATTTTGTAGTTGATGAAGAAGAAGAGGAGGTAGAAGTTGATCCTGATATTCACTGCTTAGGTGATACATCCCCATCCCCACACTTGACTCAATCCTCTTATGAGCAATCTTTAATGGATATTCAAATTAATGAGTTAAGAAAGGGAGAGAAAGCAAAGGAAAATCCTAGTAGATATAATCTGAGATCTTAGAAGAATGAAGAAAAAAGTGATGCCCCTAATCATCCTATGCAAAAAGAAGATTCTACCAAGGCTGTGACAGTGAGAAGCAAGGAAAAAGACTTTCAAAACCCAAAAGTTCTGATCAGAAATCCTCCGCCTGAAACCAAAGAGATTTTGAAGCCTTCCCCTTCCTTCAATTTTAAGAATGAGATCCATAAACTAAAGATCCATGTACCTTTTTTGGAATTGATAAAAAATGAGGATTTTAAAAAATATTTATCCAAAATGTTACA
>JASDQU010681819.1:0-14449 GCA_032191745.1 Picea mariana | reverse complement strand
GGTTCTCCGACTCTCGTCCGATTCCTAACACTTGTCCCGTGTAAGCGGACGGCTCATATTCACGTCGGGGTTTCTGACCTGGATTTCCCCGATCTCTTGTCTACGGGAACGCCGATTTCCCGATGCACCAAATGCCGATGACTCCTCCTGCTACTCATGAAGGCTTAACCTTCGTGCAACTTCCTACAGATCCGATGGCTGATGGGATCCTGCACCAGATCTAACGGTCCAGATCTGTCTTCCCTGTGTACTCCTCCTCCTGAGGCTAAACTGTGCGCAACTTCTCCCGATCTAGCGGTTGTCGGGATTTCTGAGCGAGATCTGACGGTTGTCGGTCTCCTCCTGCTATGGCTCCTCCTGGATGTAAATCTCCTCGACGATCCAGATCTCTCTATCTGCCAATCCAACGGCTGCTGTTGCCCCTCCCTAAGCTCCTTCGCGCCTTCTTCCCAGACTTGGAAGAAATTTGAATTTTCCAAAGGCCTCGACCTTTGCCTGTTCCATCTGCGAGCTCCTCGAAATTGAGTCTCACTGCGCGTATACAACGCTGCCCTTCCTGAGATTTCTTCTTAAATCTTTGGAGGTTTGACCTCTACCTCCTGTAGAGTCTTCGCGCATATACCACACTGCCTCTCCTGAGATTCTTCGAATGCTCAGACCCCTTGAGGGATTTTATCCTTCTTCTCTTTCAGATGGAGAATGAAATGGATGCCCTCCTGGCTATCCTTCACTCCAGCAACCTCTAGCTGAGTGCTTCTGGGTATTCAGTAACCCAGTGAAAGTTCCCTCAGTGGACCTTTCTTCTAACTTTCAGAACTCGAAGAGTTCTCTCCTCCTGTGCCGTCTACACACTTTCTCGACGCCCTTCTGGCGGAGTCTCTTCTCCCTCAGAATGTTCAACAGCTCTGGTTCCTTGTGCACCTATGCACTTCGCTCGATGCCCACTTGGCAGAGTTCTACAGAATCCTCAGTGATTCTGGTTCCTTATGTCTGAACTCACAATGGAGTTCCTTCCTCTGTGCACTCTTTGCACAGGCTCAATGCCCACCTGGTAGAGCTTCTCAAAATCTTCAGTGATTCTGGTATTCCCTTAAGAAATCACAACATAGTTCTTTCTCTCTGTACGCCACTGTACACACGCTCAATGCCCACTTGGCAGAGCTTCTCACAGAATCCTCAGTGATTCTATTTGCAACTGTGTCTCAGCTACATAGCCTTGCCTATTGAGGTGTTCGGCAACCTCAAAGGTCTTCTTCCTGATTTGATGATTCCAGTCCTGTGCCTCAGCACGTCTCCGTCTGACTCCTCAGAGTTCAGAAGTGAAACTTCTGTGCACAGCCATCAGAACCTCAACGTTCTGTCACACCCTCCTGGTATGAAGCCTCAAAGACCTTCAACCTGAAATCAAAGAAACCCCTATAGAATGCATCCATATAACATATACATTCACAGCATAAACAAGAAACACACACAGACATGCATCTATGACGGAATAATGCAGGAAAAACTGCTCTGTTTATATTAATGGCAAATGCCTGTAATTACAAGGTGTTCCCGAGCTCTCTCTCTGGCTCTTCTCTTCTTCCCTACATGCATACTAACTCAAAATGAGATCTGAATATCTCTTTTACCTCGGGGGCTCTTAGCGCTTCCCTCCAGGTTCACCTACTCTATTAAATTACATTCGATGGCTGTCTAGTCTGCTATCCAGAACTAGATCTCAGCCGATCTTGGCATTAAAGCTGATCCTATCTAACGCCTTCTCAAAGGCATGGCTTTCCTGGCTCACCCGCCTAAGACATTTAATTACATTCAATTCAAAATTTAAAATGAGGCTATGCCTCCCTTTCAGCACATGAATGCATGCGCGCTGATGTGGCTGGCTGGCTAGCTGGCTGCATGGAGAGATGCTCCTGCATCAGCATGCATACCTGGTTGAACTTCTTCTTGTTGAAAATATCTATTGACATTATCATTGTTTCTTTCTTCAATATTTGCATGTTCTCGTTTATTTCTCCAATAAAGCTATTTCCTTTGTTCGATTTGGCGAGTATCATCTCAAGTGAAATCAAATTTATCTTGCGCAAACTTTTGTTTCCCATGACTTTTATAGTTATCTGTAAAAGATATGTTCAACAAAGACTTCACCTTGAAAAAATGCTCAACATTTATCTTTCAACATATAAATTGCTATTCCAATAAAAACTTGAACAAACATCAATTACCTTATTAAAACAAACCAAAAAAATGATTCGAAACTTTGTTTAGGTGCTCTAGAAAACCATCATGTATCGATATTGATCCTCTGATTAAGCCTATGGAACAAAGGGAATAAATAAAGAAATAAAACACTACAGCTGCAATCAGTAATAGAAATGCTTTGAAATCCCTATCCCCGAGCTCATATCTGTCTGTCCATCCGATGAATTGTATTAAATGTGTTTGGCCGAAAGCCTATTTATACAATTTGGCGCGAAATGAAATGATTGGACGTGTCTTTTCATTTTTCTGACCAATAGAATTCGCTCAATAGGATTTCGGCCGAAAACCTTGGAAACCGTTCAGTTTTGACGATTTCCGTTAGAATTTAGTCTTTCGGCTGAAATAATCTTTTTTTGGACGAAAACATGAAATTGGGACTGAAAACAAAAACCAGAGAATTTCCCCAAGCTTACCTGAACTTCAGAGGTTGCAGACTCCTGCAAATACTGAGAATTTGGTTTCAAAAATGACACCAACATTTCCAAAATTGAATCTACTTTCAATTCCTATAATTTGTTTTCATTTTCTTTATTTTTATCTATTTTTTTTATTATTTAAAAAAAAAAATCACTGCATAATATTTTCAGCAGACATTATGATTCGGTGAAATGAAATATCAGTATCTCTAAAAATGTACAGTGAAAAATTTAGAAAAAAATATATTCATAATCCTTAAACTGTTCTTTTCAAAAGGGTATATTTAGATTTTAGTTTTAAGTAAAAATTAAGATAGATACAAGGTGTAGAAAAACATGTGTTTAAAATCTGCAACATTTTCAGTTTGGTCAACTTAAAAAAATTCTAGAAATTATAATATTCATCCGTTAGATTCAAAATTATAGTCATAATAAAATAGAGTCTCTGCAGATTGTTGCAGTATATTTCGTTTCTTAAAAACATAAGTTTAATAATAGATACATTGTTGTAGGAAAAAGTTACTCATTATCATTCCTTTCATGTTTAAGGAACATACTGTTAAACAATTGTCAAATTGACATATCAAATCGTGATAAAAAAAATTGAAAATTAGTCATTGGAAAGCTAACAAAATTCTTCACAGGTTTTGTTTTTACTATAAAGTGAAATTCTAAATAAAAAAATACGTTTGTATGCGGAACGTTGAAGAACTTGCGAAAATACAGTTTTTTTTCTCATAAAACTAGCAAAAGTGTAACCCATCTTCATGATTTCACCCTTAAAAGACTCACCTTCAAATCTACAAAGTGTTTCAAGTTGATCACAAACCTTGTCATAATCGTAGTCCCAAAAAGCATGAAGGAAAATTATAGTGAACTGATCCCAACTATCTATAGAGGCAACTGGTAATAAAAGACACCAGTCTTTGTCCCGACCTGCCAGTGTAAGAGTAAAAATCCTGCATAGAATTCCTTCATCAATATAAAAAAAAAGAAGAATTTGTAAAATTTTGAATAAATTGTAAAACATGATCATATGCAAAACTTTTGCTCTTACCATTGAATTTTACCTTCGACAAGTAATTTACTACCTTTGTTGGATTGTTGCAGGATGCTCAACCAAATATGCAACTCCAAATAGGAAGATTCGATGGAGCCATTGAAAATAAATAATAGTGTTAGAACCAACAACTTCCAAAAGAATCACACTCGTCAGAGGTTCATGTTCACACTTTGTTGGCCCTCCTTCTAGTGCCAAAAATGTTGATGGCCAAAAATTTCCATAATCAACATTGGGGAAATCATCCGGCCAGGGCCCCAATTAGGCCCTTATTCGTTTGGGATGGTGATTCTGAATGGGTTTTAACGGGTCTCCTGTTACCCTTGTCCTAAGACTAGCCTAATATAATGTTGATCAAATTAGGGAAATTCTATATATAAAAAGATATATACACAACCCTCTATCCACTAATGTATATTGTTGCCTGTTTTTATCAGCAGACATAAGGAAAATGATTACTCTCTTGCAACATGCTTGTAAGAAAACAACCCTAAGGCTGACACAAGGGCTCAACTCCGCCACATTAGATTTCACTCCTGCGAAATGAGACTTTATGGACTTGAATGCAAATGCATCTTTAATCTATGATGCAAGCGATAAATGAAGATGTAATCTATCCTATCTTGATCAGGACAAGATACAGATCTCATCCAAACCAAGAGAAAAATAATAAAAAGGGGAGATGACTGATATTGAATTCAAGATTAGGATGCACTTGCAAATCATAGAAATACTTCATATGATTTGTAAGTTATTCATACAAATTTGCAATGTAATGACTTAAATAAATAGTTATTCAAATCAATCAAAACATATACTTAAACTCAATCAAATAAGTTCAATGTAAGATCAACTATCATATTGAAGAAGTAGTTCTTTCAATGCAACAATGATTAAAGTAAAAAAAGATTATAATTAAATGACAAATAGTTATCATTAACTACAATCAAATTTCTATGAATCTATAATTGAATTCTAATTAAAATCTATTATTCTCTGTAAAAATAACTTTAAAGAAATTAAAGATTTAAATCATAACTAAATAATCAACAAGAAACAACAACAACAGATTATACAATAGTGCAAAAAAATGGAACTTGTCATTAGTTTCCAATAAATATGTCTTTATACAACCCTATGAAATTCCACAGAAGAAAATCGTTCTCATGCAATAGTGTAAGCAAGTCCTTCTCTCACTGTAGAACTAACCCATCGGTCTCAGATATCTAGAACCCCCGCCTTTCTTTAGTTGTTTTGTGTAACAGGTGGAGTAATCAAGATCAGAAAATTTTGCAGATTTTTTGAGATTCTCAATTAACATTTCAGACTTAGAATTTGAACCAGACCTCAGACTCATACTTCTTGTGATTCATTGCAGGGTTCTCTGAAGAGATTGAGAATGAGGAAGACTGTTATTGATTTACTGAGATTTGCAGGATGGCTCTTCGTTTTAGAAAATTTATTTTCATGAATAAAAATGCCCCAAGAGTCCCTTATCTGACCCAAATAAAACTTCAATCAGAATTTTAAATGAAGCGATGAAAGAAAAACAATAAAAAAATCACAGCCAATCGACCTCTCCAAATTTCAGATCTAAGAAATTCATGTTTAGGAATTAAATCCATGAAAATAAAAACTATTCAATACAAGATCGAATTTCCTATTCATAGCAAAGTCATGATAAAAGAGCATAAAATGTCGAACTGAGGGTTTTCTCTTCGTTTATGATCAGGGGTAAAGATATAGACAGAAAATAAAAACATACCTCTTTTTTTATCATATAAAAAACTGAAATTCGAAATCCCCATTGCATTCTTACCATTTAAATTCAACACAAAGGCCTTGGCTACCTGTGCATTGTGTCCATGAAATAATAACATATATTTCAGCCAATCAGCCTTTTGGGGCATATGATGCCAATCTTCATTAGGATTTACGTGTTCTAGAAGTTACCAGCCGCAAACTGAAAATACGCCTCTAGAGAACTGCAATTTTCTCCCAAATTGTGCATGGTTGGTGGGCCAGACCAACCATCTGTTCCACTCGTTCCGTTCTAGCGGGATACATGGTCATATTAATTCCCTATGTGGGTTCAAACCGGGGGTACACCAATAATTTACAAGTATCGACCAACTTGAGGGAAGGACCATTTCCAGTAATCCGACCATGTGCAAGATGTTTCATCTGCCCATGTCCAACAGTGCACCCATTACCATGCCCTCTCTAGCAGTACACCCCTTTCCATGCATTCGATGTCCAACCCATCCACCCGAACAACAGAATGTTCATCCACCCGTGTCCAACACTTATTCAACAATCAAACTCCAGGGAGTTCTCGTTTCTTGTTCAGGGAGCTCACTCCACCCGAACTATCGGTGGCAATCAGGCGGAATCAGTGAATAATCATTTACAATAGATAGATGCAGAAGGCTTTAATGATAATGCCAATTAAAACAAGGTGTTGGCTGAGATATCAAAGATGTATTTTACTTTGAGTTAAATACTTTACCATGCTTGTAGGGAATACATGTGTATTTTACTACTCTATGAGGTGAATTCAGGGTAAATAAAATATGTAAATCAATACTACGCACGACTACATATTCCTTTGGGTTATTGAAGGAATAATAATACTTTATAATATACTCGCTCTATGCTACGATTTTGATCCTTGTAGGTAAGGCTATGGCACGATATTTCACCCATAATTTAGCTGATTAATTTTTTTATAACAATGTGCCATATTATATGCATACTCAGTAACAAAATACCTATCATCAGCTTGCAGAATGAATACTTCATAAATTCACGGATATATTCAATGGAGAAAAATCAAATGATATCAATGTTTAATTTAAAACTAATCACAATAAAAACAAAAAAATCCAATGATAACAATGGTTAATTTAAAATAGATCACCGTAAAAACCCCACAAGGATACCGCTACTGCCACGCTCAGAAACGACAGAGCATAAAATAAAAGGAAATCACCACTTGGCCCAATAAATATGTACACGCATTCACACCGTGCCACGCTCTGCGTGCTCCAGGCAGGCATGGTGGTTGATATCGGTTGTAGACAAAATGATACTGCCAAGATTCAGTAATAAAATCACACTATTAAACTAATCACAGAGAAAAGAAACGTTTGGTGAACTGTTGAGACATACCAAAAATCGTTGTGTGGAAGCATGAGTTGCAGAGAGTAAAAACAACATTAATCGTAGAGAAATAAATCACAATAATCGCAGAGGCTATGGAGGGAATAAATGCCCAGGAGAGAAATTCAGTGCTAGGCAGAGAAATGATCCTACAGTTATTATCCATGCACAGGAAAGTAGGGAATTTGAATCTAAATCTTTAACACCGGAGTGAAATACATTCGATTCGGCTCCTGGACGACTACTCAAGAACGAACTAATAATTTAAAGGATAAATGAATCAGAAGATAAAAACAAAATCTGCATCCAGATCTTCTCCGTGGAGAACAAAATAATGAAAAAAAACACAATCATGGAGTAAAGAAAACGCAGGCAGGAGATACAAAAGCGTAGGCAAAGTTTTGAGTCCGGGGCTCATTCTAGCCATGCGCAAATAGACAGTAACTCAGAAATAAAAGGTACTGTGGATAGCAAGGTTTCTTACAGGATGAATCAAGCGACAAGGGAATTACATTGATAACAAAATTCTCAAGGAAAGCTCATGGAAATGAAATCGTCATCTGAATACAGTAAAATATACAAGTGTAGATTAAATTTTACTAATAGTAACAACTTTAAAAGGCGTACCTTTATTGACGACGACGAGGCAGAGATGTCCTCCCGCGTGTTCGCTCCGTCTGGATCCTGCTTGAGGCCGATGAGACCTCACTGGTACCTCCTATCCAATGCTAGGGGTAATATTCCTCCCCATGAGCCCCCTGAGTCACAAAGGGGCCACACACATAATACTAGAGAATGATAGCACCCAAATCGCCTCGCAAGGTCGAGTTACCACTCGTTACCCGAGCTGGGTATCCCAACTCCCACAAGAGAAAACTCAGTCAATGTTAAATTCAACAACGTAACGTTATGCAAGGCAAATGTGATCCACACTCCTCCTCCACCATCCTTTTATCGATTTTTCTTAGTCATTAGTTTCCCAAAACCCTCATTAGATTTCTTTTTCATTTAATTAATTTCAAAAACCTTCCTCGTACACATGTTGCCCGATCCCCTANCCAAAAAATCAATTTATTAATTAATTAATATTTCCTATTTCCCTCACCCACCTAAAAGCGTTCCTAAAAACGCTCCTTGGTGTCACATTATTCCCTTACAATTATTAAATGACTTATGCCTTACTTAACTCCTAACTGAGTTCATAAATAGAAAGTTCCAAAGGTTAGATTCCTTACTAAGTTAGACATTCCCCTTTTTCTTTAAGTTTCCCCTTTTCCTTAGGTTTCCCCCTTTTCTTTAAGCTTCCCTTTTTCTTAAAGTTTCCCCTTTTTATAACTAAGTTTAGAATTCGCAGGTTTAGACAAAAACAACCAAATACCCCTTTTATTAATTAAACCTTTATTAAAATTTCCACTTTAATTATTAATGTTTGAATTTTCTTTACCCCTTTCCTGCTATATGTCGAATTAGTTTTTTTTTTGTTCTAAGGTTCTACTCAGACCTAGGTTTTCAATTCACTAGGCTTGGCGATAGTTCTTAAGTGAAAAATTAGTTATTAAACTTTACTTATCACATCATTCATTTTAAGTCCGACCAGGTCCTAAGGAGGTATATTTTTCTAGGCAATAGGTTTATTAACTTACCAATTAAAATCACGACATGCCCTTCAGGATGCACTACGTGCTCCAAGGGTGCCACTAGCCTCTTTCCATTTTCTTTGCACGATGTTCCCTTCAAGACGCACTACCTGCTCCAAGGGTGCCACTCTCCTCTTGACTGAAGTTTATAGACGTCAAACCCCTAGAGTCAATACTTCGTCAGGTGATTTAAGTCCACTTAGTGCACACAAAAGCGAGATGTTACACACAACCCCTCTTGTTTTAAACTTCATCCCGAAGTTTCATAGTATCTAAGTGCCAAAATAAAGTGTATCACAGTATCATATGTCTAGTTATCAAACAAAAATTGAAACTGTTGATGCATATCATATGCATCCTCCCAGGTCGTCGAGTGTGGACTATAGTTGTCCCACTAGAACTTGACCTGATCTACTGTTCGACGCCATAGCTGTTGAATGCGATAGTATAGGATGTAGATTGGATCCGCCATAAGATTACCCTTGTTCGATACCTACAAGGAACTCAAGTCAATAACATGTGTAGGATCACTAACATAATGTCTCAAAGAGATACGTGAAAAACATCATGCATACGCTTCAAAGAATCAAGCAAGGCTAGATGATAGGCCACAGGCCCCTTCCTTTCCATAATCTCGAAGGGTCCCATGAACCTAAGCGAGAGTTTAGCACCCTTTCCAAACTTGATTGAACTCTTATGCGGTTTCACCCACAAGAAGACTCGATCTCCAACTTCATATCTACGATCGACACGATGCGCATCGACATAACTCTTCTGTCGATCCCGCGCTTACTTGATCCTTTGTCTGATTGTTTTCATTTGATCTTCCATTTCTTGGATTTCTTCTGGTCCCACCAAGACCCTATCCTCAAGCCAATCCCAACTCAAAGGCGTTCAACATGGTCACCTGTAAATAAACTTGAAAGGCACTATCTTAATGGTGCTTTGATAACTGTTGTTGTATGCAAACTCTACCAGTGGCAGGAATTCTTCCCAATGCTTCTGTTGGTCCATCATGTATATACACAACATATGCTCCAAGATTTGGTTTGTTTGCTCAGTCTGCCTACCTTTTTCTGAGTGATACGTAGTACTAAAGTTAAATTGAGTTCCCAAGGCATCTTGAAAACTAGTCCAAAATCATTATGTAAACACTGATCCTCTAACAGATATAATCCTCTTAGGAATGCCATACAACCTCACAATCTCACTGATGAAAACTCTAGCTATGTCAGGTGCCTAATACGTCATATTCCCAGGAATAAAATGAGCACTCTTCGTCAAAGTGTCGACTACCACAAAAATCGAGTCGTGTTTCCTTGCCGTCAAGGGAAATCCAACAATGAAATCCATCGAAATGACCTCCCATTTCGATTTCAGAATATCGTATTGTTGTAGTAATCCTGTTGGATGTCTATGTTTAGCCTTCACCTGCTGACATTTTAGATATCTTTCCACGTAGTTGACTATGTCTGCCTTCATTCCTTTCCAGAAGAATAAGGGTTTAAGGTTTGCCCTCATCTTCGTGACTCCAGGATGAGCCATGTACACTACTCTATGAGCCTCGTTTAGGATCAAACTCCTCAACTCGTCGTTGGGTGGTACGTAAATTCAACTTTTAAATATCAATAATCTGTCATTATCCACAGTAAATCCCTTAGATTTTGGTACCATCATTGTGTTTTGTCCGATAAAATCCTTGACCTCTTTGTACCAGTTATTGTCGTGCTATAAATTTAGGATATTTTGACGTAGATTTGTCTGAAGAGGCATCACCGAAAAGATGCGTGGTCTCCGGCTCAATGCATTCACCACTCTGTTCACTGTTCCTTTTATGTAAGTAATCTCAAAATTGTACTTACTTAGCAATTCCGACCAACGCCGTTGTCATGCGTTCAAGTCACTTTGCGTAAAGATGTGTTGTAGTCCATAGTGGTCCATTTTTAGTTCGAATTTTCATCCAATAAGGTAGTGTCTCGAAAATCTCAAGGCATAAACAATGGCTAACAACTCCAAATCATGCGTTGCATAGTTCTCCTCATGCCTTCTCAACTTTCTCAAGATGTAAGCGATCACTTGACCATCTTGCATCAAGACTCTGCCCAAGCCTTCCTTGGATGCATCAGTGCATAGAAAAAATCCCGCATCCATGTTAGGGACCTTTATTATTGGTGATGTTGTCAATAGCTCCTTGAGCCTTCGAAATGCCTCCGTGCATTTCTCAGTCCAAACAAACTTCTTGTTCTTCTTCTGCAATTCCGTGATTGGATTTGCTATCTTTGAAAAACCCTCGATGAACCGTCGATAGTATCTCGCTAAACCCGTGAAGCTACGCACTTCTGGGACATTCATCGACGCAAGACATTCCATAATAGCCTTGACCTTTGTTGGATCCACAACGATACCTTCTCTGGAGATGACATGCCCTAAGTAATGAATCTTTGATTGATAAAATGAGAATTTGGACAACTTCCCATACAATTTTTTCTCTCGTAGACACTGTAGAACCATGTGCAAGTGCTCGTCATGCTCCTTCATCATCTGAGAGTAAATCAACATATCGTCAATGAATACTTGGACGAACTTGTCCAATTATTCGCGGAACACCCTATTCATCAAACTCATAAATACCCCTGGGGCATTCGTTAGTCAAAACGGTAAAACAATAAACCCGTAATTTCCAAACCTTGTCTTAAAATTAGTCTTAGGGATGTCATCCTCCTTGATCCGTAATTGGTGATACCTTGATCTCAAGTTGTTTTTCGAAAACACCTTTGCGCCTTTCATCTGATCAAACAGATCATCAATCCTTGGCAACAGATACTGATTCTTGATCGTTTCCTTGTTCAATTGATGGTAGTCCATGTAGAGTCTCCATGACCCATCCTTCTTCCATATGAAAATAACAGGCGCCCCCCATGGTGACAAACTCAGACGTATAAATCCTAGTTCCAACAACTCCTTGAGTTGCATTCTCAACTCCTATAACTCCGGGGTTGACATCCGATAAGGAATTGTTGCTATCGATTCAATTCCCAGTTTTAGGTTGATGCTAAATTCCAATTCCCTCTTTGGTGAAATCCCAGGTAACTCCTCAGGGAAGACGTACACAAACTCTCTCACCACCGAAAGGTGTTCTATACCTTCCTCCACTCCCTTCTCATTTAACGCAAGGATTACATAAAGATTACATCCCTTGCGCATGCTCTTCCATAGCTACAAGGAAGAGATGAACATCAGGGAGACTCCCTGGTTTTGACCTACAATCACATGTCTCTGCCCCTTGTCATCGACCAAGCTCAACCGTTTCTTCTTACAGTCGAGTATCACATCATGCGATTCCAACCAGTCCATACCGATCACGATGTCATAAGACCCTAAGGTTGTGACGTACAGGTTTTACCTAGTGAAAAATCTCCCAGGTTAAGGCTACAACCTGTAACCTTCCTGCCAACCTTCTGTTTGGCTCCCGAAGCCATTTCTACACAGCTAAAATCATCCTGTTCGAATTCCTTTACCTTAATTATTTTTAGCGCTGCACTAGAAATAAAACTCTCGGTAGCACCTGGATCTATCAAAATACTAAGGGTCTGGTCAATGATGGTACCTGACATCTTGAGCATGGTTGGATGGTGCTATTCTTGGCAGTTATTCACAGCTACATGAATCCGATGGGCCTTGCCCAAATCTCCCACGGTAGTGGGTCCGACTGATCCAGACGCTTTGGTCTTCTCCATTGGGAATTCATGTTGGTAATGTGGCTCCCCACATGTCCAACACCCTTTCTTCATTCCATTACTCCTGGTACTCGAAGTAGAAGCTGACGGCCTAACGGCCTAGAACTCTGGTATTTTCTGCTGAACATACCTAAAATGCTGCTGCTGCAGTTGACGCTGGTGCTGGTGTTGTGGTCCTCAGTAAGGAGTCTGTTGTTGAGGTGCTGGTCACCGAGGTGTAGTGAAATTGGATCCTCTCTGGAAGCCACGATATCCTAGTGAATGTCTATCTAGTGTCTGATGCTGCTGCACACCAGATGACACCTGCCCTGCTGGTCTCACTGGAGTCCTACTCTGACCCCCGCTGATAAGCTCCTCCTCTTCTATGAGGGCCTTCTAGACATTTTTGTAGGAGAATCACTCTAGCCAGCGATCCCACTCAGCACATTCAAGGAAGAGAGGCACCAATTCTCTCACATTTTGAATTTGAAATTGTATTAAATGTATGTAAGGCTTGTAGAGCCAAAGCCGTGCCTTTGAGCAGGCATTACGTAGAAGTAGGCTTTAATGGTTGTAAGGATGGATCTAGCTTCGATCTAGACTAGACATCCCATTCAATGTAAAGTTAATGTAATTGAATAGAGTAGGTGAGATGGAGGGAAGAGCTTGAAGAGCCCTCTCATGTAAAATATCTTGGATCTTATTTTGAAAAGTTAGTTAGGAAAGCTCGAGATGAGAGTTTGTGAGAGTAGCGCAGATAGAGAAGAGAGGAGAGTCGAGACTCTGTTGCAGTCCGAGCTCAATCCACATTATAAAGAGGCATTTCTTGATTAATACAAACATAAGTAGTTTTTCCTGCATGATATTTTGTGTGTGATGAATGTCTTTATGTGTTGATGATATGTTGTAGATGTGCATTTGCAGGTTACAGGCAGAAGCAGTTGTCTGTTGATTTCTTTGATATTCATGTTTGGGTTCTTTGAGGCTTCATGCATGAGTGCATGGCAGAACACTGCAAGTTCTGAAAGACAGTGCAAGGAGTGCACTTCTGAATTCTGCGGATTCATACAAAGACATGCCAAGAAGGTGCACCAACCAAAGTCATTGGCTCCAAGAGGAAACCTCGAGGTTGCTAAACACCTTGGAGGAGGAACTGTGTAGAGGAGGACACAGTACAAGACAAAATCACTGAGGGGTTCTGTAGAGCTCTACCAGGAGGGCATTGAGCACATGCACAGAGTATAGAGGAGAACTCCATTGTGGGTTCAAGGAGAAATCAGAATCAATGAGGATTCTAGAAGCTCTGCCAGGAGGGCATTGAGCGGGTATTAGAGTGCACAGGAGAACTCTATCTTGAGTTCAGAAAGAAGACAAAACTACTGAACATTTTGTAGAGCTCTGCCAGGAGGGAATTGAGTGAGTGCAATAGTGCACAGAAGAACTCTTTTGAGTTCAAACAGAAGAGAAGCGTCCAAGGAAGAATACCTTCACAGGGTTACTGAACACCCTGCAGGATCGGCAAGGACTGCTTGAGAAGGAAGTTGTCAGAGGGCATTTCCATTCTTTCAAGGAGAGAACGGGACAAAGACTTTAGAGGTATGAGCAATAGAGAAGCTCGGGATGGATAACACCTTCGTGTGTGCAGGGACCCTGCAAGGAGTGCAGAGGTCGAAGAACCCTTTAAGGATTCAAGGAAGACAAAGCTCAGGAGAGATAATGCCTTTGTGCATGGAGCAATAGATGGAAGGAGTGCAGGAAGTCAGGGAAACCCTTCAAGGTTTCACAATCCCGAAGCTCAGGAGGGAAAGCGTCTTCAAGAACATAGGTGAGACTAAGCTTGTAGGCTCGCAAGAGAAATAAAGGCCGAGACCTTTGATACTTTGGAAATCTTCCAAGGAGGAGGAAGAAGCGAAAGCTCAGGAGGGAGATACAGTTGTCATTGATTCAGAGCTGGAGAGGAAGGTTTGGACCATTGAAGTTTCACATCCAGGCGACGTAGGAGAGCGCAGCGGAAGAGAGAGATCTGGGCCATCATATCTAGAACAGATAGTCGATAGCCATCGGATCTGGGAGGAGCTGCACGAGATTTAATCTCATATGCACAGAGGAGAGGAAACATGAAATCTCAAAAGGATCAAGACCATCCATTATTGAAGAGGACGCGTGGCGGTAATCTAAGGACCCAACAGGGTTTTA
>JASDQU010681817.1:87300-97932 GCA_032191745.1 Picea mariana | reverse complement strand
AATACCCCAAGGGGGAACCTTACCACTCTCTAGCCCTGTCGGGGTTCAACGCTTCATCGTGTCGGGGTTTGCAGAGTCGAAAGACTCGACACTCTGGTAGTGCTGAGTCGCAAAGAACGAAAGAATTCCATACCTGTTCGACATGTGATCGCAACCCATGATCACATGGAGGTGGACAAGGAAGGAGCTAGCCTGCGCTAGGCCCCCGTAGGAATTCGAGAATGCTATTCTTCGAAGAAAAGAAGAAAAGGGGCGAAAAGTTTTAATTTCCATAGTGGGTGTGTGACATTGTTGATTGTGATCTTGTTAAGGGATAGATAGTATATACAAAGTTTCCATGTCCCATCCTTCTTTTGTACCAGAACAATTGGGTTCTCGCAAGGTGAGGAGCTTGGTCTAATATGACCCTTCATAATTATCTCTTGGATTTAGTTTTTTATTTATTCATTCTCCATATTAGTGTGCCTATATACAAGGTCGTTAGGTAGAGTATCATTGAGTGCCAAATCAATTGAGTTCTTTACCTGACATTGCAAGGGCACCCCAGTAGGAGATGCAAAKATGTCTTTTTGTTCTTCTACTATCTTTTTCACCTTCTTATGTTGTTTAGAGAGACCTCATGCAAATATTTTGGAAGTTGTTGTGATATTCCATTCACCTTTAGACTGGACCATAAAGAGGACAAATCTCCCAGTCTAAGCRATCACCTTTATGCACTACTTCCTTTATGCACTGCTTCGTGGAGACTAAAGAGATCGTAGTAGTTGGAAATTCATCTAGTACCGTGTATAGTTGACCTCCCAAATTAATAATGACAATATGAGGCCTAGATTCATAAACATCATGATGCTTCCACATATATGTTTGTCCTAAAACAATATCAAAAACTTCAAGTGGGGAAACATCACACAATACCTCATCTTTGAAGGGATTGATGTCATAGTGTAGGTAGCATTGCTAGTTGACGCGGATGTATTGTCCATGGATGAGCCAACCGATGGTGTATGGACGAGGGTGCAAAATCGTTGTTAGGTTCAACCTCTTGACAACCTTTGTCAAGATTAAGTTCTTCTGGATACAACTGAAAACAATGAAATGTAGTGGGGTCCCCTTCACCCACATTTGTGAGTGAAAGAGGAGGTCCCCTTCTTCAAACTCCTGTGGTTCCTCTGGATTGACCTTTTTGGTAGCGATGGTGACACTGGGTTCCACGTCAATGATTTAGTTTTCCCTATTCAATTCTGAATCAGAGTTTGAGATGACATTCAACTCTAATGCTTTCATATCAACCACTAATGACCATTTGGAGTGACATTCATCGGTGTTGTGCCAAGGGATTTTGTGGAACTCACACCACTTTCTAGTGTCCTTCTTTGAATTCCCATTACCCTTATTTGCTTATGGCTTAGACTAGTTGTATTGGGGCTACCCATCCTTTCTCTATCCTTTATCTGGGACTTAGGGCCACCTTTACCATGCTTCTACTGCAATGGGTTTTCAGAACTGAAATCCTTATTATTTTACTTGAACTTCCTCTTTATCTTGATATCATATCAGTAAGCGGCTCCCAGTGAGGAGATGTCCAGAAAATCCATATCTATTTGGATGTATCTATGTATACCATTGTAGTACTTCAGAACTAGGTGTTTCTTGGATTCTTTAATACCCAACTTTGTGTTCAATATATGGAATATGTTTTTGTACTTTGGTACCATCTTATCTCTCTCCTGACGTAGATTTTTCCATCTCATGTACTAGTCATCATAGTTTCCAACAAGGTAGTATTTCTCCTTGAGTGCATCAACAAAATCTACACAAGTGGGTTCTGGCCCAAAAATTGCAGACTCATCTACAACATGTTTCTCACATTAAGTTTCCCACCAATCTCTTACACGGGGAATATCTTTAAGGAGAGAAAAGGTGGTTTTTTCACTTTTGGAAAAAATTAGGATAGAGAAATAACCCTCTAGCAGACTTAACCATCTTTCCAAAGCATCGACATCTATGTGGCCTTAAAATAAAGGAATATCAAATTTAAATTATACCTTGAAGGGTGTTGCACCTATAAATTGATTGTTGGTCGAAGGTGTCGCTTTCACTGTTGGTAGCCTTCGAAGGACCTGGGTGAAATTTTTCATCATCTTGTTCCTTTGTTGCATGAGGGATTGCTTGAGCAATAGTTTGATAGGATGTCTTTCTCCTTCATCTCAATTTTCTTCCACCATTGGAGGTATCTTAGGCTAGAGAAAGTGGTTTTCCTCAAGATAAATTAACTCGAGACCTAACTCTCTATACTCTGAACTCATCAAGGACATACACTAATAAATGACAAGGAGTATACTGTTTGATCTGGATTTATGAGAGGAACAAAAAGATTAATAGACTGAATACAATAAAACAGAGATACCGATAACATAAACAGATATCCAATGAACAATAACTTCTATTGAATAAATAAAATAGGCTGAAACTGTAAAACTGAAGAAATGAAAACAACTTGCTCGAATGGTGGTAGCTATCTCTGAGAAGATATGTGGCTGCTATGCACATCCATCTGAGAAGAATGATTATAGTGAGGCTATAGAGGCATTTTTAATATTACTAATGAATGCCAAAACCCTTAGACATCCAAAAATATAACCCTAGGAGATGAAACTCCAAAAGTTATGTGGGCCCAGATGGGTAAGTTGGTACCTCAACTTCCTGGGGTCATGAATTTTGCATACGACCTCTATTTTAGGTGTGTGATAGCCCACTGGAAAGTTCTTTTTGAGAACTACACATTATTTTGTCAAACTCTAACTCCATGTACAATTTGAATATGGAAATCCAAAAAACATTGTTCAGGGCCCCAAAACAGCCGTGGAAGTACAAAAATATGTGTTGACATGAAAACATCCAAAATAAGCCAATTGGATTAGGTGGGAAGCCACTAATATCCACCTAGAAGGTATGTTGGGCTTCATACAACCCCACAAGTGTAGAACACATAATTACAAATAATTATAGAAGAACGTGTTGAACTAAAAACTATCAATAGGAGCTAGTTGGAATAGGTGGGTGGCCATCAATATCCACCTGGATGAGTCCTCCCCCATAAGGAAGCAATGGTCTCCATTGTGTTGAGTGCCCCCATCAAGTGAGGAAACTTTTGTTGAATTTGGCCCTGGGTGAGCCACTTTACTTTGTGGAGGAGCTTCCATGTCTTAACAACCATATAAATATGTATCCTCTACTGGCGAGTTCCTTTGACCTATTTGTCGACTATTTGATCACTGGATTCTTATTCCATGCAGTCTGGGTTGAGATTTGTTGGTGTCAATTGTTCTATGATCTCTGAGGTTTCCAATAATGGTGGAAAATATGGCCGAAGGAGGTCCACATTGAACACTGGGTGCAAGCCAAGGAAGGGTGGAGTGTTGATCTCAAAAGCATTGCTACCCACAACCTTGGTGATAGTGTAAGGCCCACAACAAAGTGGGAGGAGCTTCTGATGGGCCCTTCTAAGGCACTCTTTCTACAAGTGTAACCAAACCTTGTCTCCCAACTAAAAATGGTGTAGTACATGGTGTTGATCATGGTGTTTATTGTACTTAGCATTGGCTTTCTGCAAAATCTCATGGACCTATTAGCGGATGTGTTGAATCCTCTCAATGAATCTGGTGGCTTTGTCAGTCTTAGAATGAACATGGGAAGATTTTGTCTGTGTCATTACAAGAGGTAGTGAAACATCAATGGGACCTAAGGGTTGGAATCCCAACCCCACCTTAAATGGGACATGGTCGGTGGATCTATGGAGAGCCTTGTTGTAGTTGTGTTGAACATAGGGAAGACTCTCATTGCATGTACACAAATGCTTAGAGTTGTACATGCACATGATGTGCACAATCATTTGATTGATAACCCATGTTTGTCCATCAGTTTGGGGGTGGAAAGAAATGGATTTAGTGATCTTGTTGTCCAACAATGACCAGAGACTCGACCAAAATGTGTTGAGGAACCTATTGTCCCGATCTGAGGTGATGATCTATGGTATCCCAAAATGAACCCACACTCATTTGAAGAATATATTGGTAGTATCTGTCATTTTCATGATCTTCTTAAAGGATGTGATAATGGCCACCTTCAAAAACTGATCAACCACCACAAACACAAAATCATTATCATGCTTGGTGGATGAAAGGACAGAGATGTAATCCATTGAGATGGATTCTCAAGGCCTCTTGGGAGTTGATCTGGTTTATTTTTGGCACAAAATGAGATCGAAGATATAACATAGAAATATATAGAGATATTGAAAGAGCGACAATAATATAACAGAGATATATCGGAAATATAACAAGAGTCATAAATGTACATGAATATTCAATTTCTATTAATGAGTGAAATGTACAAAGCTGTAGAAACACAGAGTGGAAGACTCGTTAGAATGGTGGCAACTTATCTCTGAGAAGAGATGTGATGGATGCTCACATTCACAAGAAGATGATTGTTACAATTAGGCTCCAAGGCCTTTTTAACATAAAGAAAATCCAAAACCCTAACCTCGGAAGATGAAAATCCAACAATTTTGTGGACCCTGTTTTGGGTAGTTTGGTGTATCAACTTCTCGGGTGCGTAACTTTGGTATACGATCTTTGTTTGGGGCACACGATAGCTCGTTGGAAAGGTATCATTGAGGAGATTAATTTTGGGGGCTCAATCAAATCCTTCAAATATTATTGAGGTGATATATCCCAAAAAAACTTCATTTAGGCCCTCAAAAAGGCCCCAGAAGTTTAAGAACCGAAAATCTACTAAAAATAGTAAATTTATAGAAAATTGTTTTTATCCAGTTGGAATAGGTGGGTGACCATCGATATCCATTTGGATCAAGATTAGGAAGAGGGGTGCATAATCCTTTCTTCATAATGGTTGGATTGGAAATGGCATCGTTAGTGCAAGATCTAATATACTTGTTGACGTCTTGTTGAATTTTTAACCGATAAAAATGTTTCTGTAGAATGGCCAAAATTTTCTCTATGCCAAAATGTCCTTCCATATGACTATAGTCAGCCTCCCAAATAATCTTTGCACTCTCGCATGTGGGAAAATAGAGGTGGCCTGAATGGAATAATAGTCCATTATGGATGTGAAAATTGGTGACATTTTCTCTTGTACCCAAGATTCCCTGATAGGTGGTGGTGAAGTCAGTGTCATGCTGATAAGGTTGGGTCCACTTAAATGTCTCATTCCCATAGGAATGGAGCACTATTGCAAGTGAAACAAAGGGAGGTTGACTGAGTAAGTCAACAACATGATTTGTAATCCATATTTTATACTTGTTGTTGAGATGGAATTGTTATAGGTATGTGGACCACTTTTGATGGTGGTCATTTTGTAACTTCCCTTGTGTCTGTATGAAATGAAAACACTTATGATCGGTATGGATGATTGTCTCCTTTCCCATAATGAAATGTTCCCATTGATGGTAGGCTTGCACAATGGAATAAATTTATTTGTTATAGGTGGGGTATTTCCAGACAGTATCGGAGAGTGTCTTAGTATGGTATGCAATTGGATGACCATTCTGAGTGAGATTTGTGCCAATAACATAGTTGTAGGCATGAATCTCAATATCAAATGGTTGTTGCAGATCATGTAAGGAGAGTATTGGATCTAAGAACAAGCGATTCTTCATATCATCAAATTATTTTTGTTGTGATTTCCCCCATGCAAACTTTGCCTTGCCACTGCCCTTGGTTACTTGGTCGAGGGTCCATGCAATATGGGATAATCCCAACATGAACCTTCAGTAGAAGTTGGCAAGTCCAAAGAATATTTGAAGCTCAATTAGTGTGGTTAGGGCTGACCAGTCATGAATGAATTGGATCTTATCTGGATCCACATGTACCCCATGCTCATCAACAATGTAGCCCAAGTATTTGACTCGGTTAATTCTAAAGGAGAAATTTTCCAAGTTGGAATATAGCTTGTGTTGTTGTAGATTGCCAAAAAACTGTTWAATATGTTGCATGTGCTCCTCCCAAGTTCTGTTGAAGATGAGGATGTAATCTAGATATACCACCACAAAACAATTGGTGAAGGGTCTTAATACATCATCCATCAATCTATTGAAATTTGTTGGTGCATTTTTTAAGCCAAAGGGCATGACCAACCATTCGAAGAGACCTTCTTTATATTTGAAAGTTGTCTTCCATAGATTAGTTGGTTCGATGGGAGCCTAGTGGTAGCCATAATTTAGGTCAATCTTGCTGAAGAAATTTTCTCCCTTGAGTTGGTCAAGAAGGTCATAAATTTGGGGAATTRGGTACCRGTTCTTGACTGTGATTTTGTTTAATGATATGTAATCAATGCAGAGCCTCTATGTCCCATATTTATTCTTCACCAGCACAATCRAGCTTCCACAAGGGGAGGATCTGTGTCAGATTTTCCCCTTTTRAATCAGCTCATGGATTTGGTGCTTGATTTTKTCATTTTCCATTAGCGAGCGATGATATATTATTCCATTAGGCAGCAGTGCACCAGGGGTTAGATCAATTGGATACTTGACTTGGCAATGCTTCAGTACCCTGGTGGGTGAGGATAAGATGTCTTTGTACTCTTCCATGATCTCGTCCACTTGATTTTGCTGCAAAGAGAGGCTTTGTGTAGAGGTCACAGATGTGGCAACGACCTTCTACTTACTGCAAGCACAAATCACAAAGAATGTGAACTTCCCGGACTATGAAATGACCTTACTCCATTGCTTAGTAAATATTAAAGAAATAGCGGTAGCTGACACTACCTATGGTATCCTATACAATTGTCTACCCAAATTAATAATAACAATATGGGGTCTAGACTCATACACAATGCGTCACTTCCAAAAATATGGTTGGCCTAAAAGAACATCACAAACTTCAAGGGGACCAATATCACACAATACCTTGTCTTTGAAGGTCTTGATGTTATATGGTAGGTGACATTGTTTTTTGACATGAAGATCTTGTCCTTGGAGAAGCCAACCAATGGTGTAGGGCTGTGGGTGCGGTGTTGTCAGTAGGCCTAGCCACTTGGTGACCTCTATTGAAATCTGGTTCTTCTGACTGTCGCTATAGAAAATGAAATGTAGTAGAGTCCCCTTTACCAACATCTGGGAGTGAAAGAGATGTTCCCCTTCCTCTAGTTATTCTAGTTTGCTTGGTTGGACTTTGGTGGTAGCGACAATGGCCCTGGGTTTGACATCAATGATCTTCTTTGTACTTTCTAGATTTGATTTGGAATCAGAATCTACCTATGACTTGGAATATTTCAGCTTGGTCACCATGGACTGCTTGGAGTGACATTCTTTAGTGTTTTGCTAAGGGGTTTTATGGTATTCACACCATTTTCCCATGTCCTTCTTCGACTTCTCATTACCCTTATTTGGTTGTGGCTTGGACTGGTTTTCCTAAGAGAAACCATATTTTATTTGTTCCTTTTTTTGTGGTTTGGGGCCTTCTTTTCCCTTCTTTGGCTGTGAGGATTTTTCATATCCAAACTCTCACCTCTTCTGCTTAAATKTCTTCTCAATCTTGACAACATATCTATAAGTCGCACCTAATGATGCGATGTTTAAAAACTCCATTTATATTTGAATGTATCTATGTAGAMAACCATGGTATTTGAGCATCATATGTCATTCAAAGTCTTTGATARCCAATTTGGTTTGTAGGGTATGGAAAATATTGGTGAAAGCCGGTACTGTCTGGTCCCTTTCCTGATGCAGCGTGGTCCATCTTGTGTATTGGTCCTCGTARCTTCCAACATGGTAGTATTGTTATTTAATGGAATCCTTGAAGGAATCCCATGTGGAGGCRGCCAAATATATTKCATGTTACTCTATGGCCCTTTTCTCAGAGTAAGTATCCCACCAGTCCTTAACATGGGGGGCAGTCTTGAGGAGTCCAAAATTAATCTTTTCCCTATCGRAAAAATTGTGGACCGAAAAATACCCTTTGATAAAATTCAACCATTTATCTACAATATCCACATCTATTGGGCTTTCAAATAATGGAATATAAAAATTTACTTTTACCTTGAAGGGGGTTGCATGGCCACTTGATGAAGATACGTCTCTTGTGGGAAGTCGTCAAAGGATCTATGCAAAGTTGTCCATAATTTCATTCCTTTGTCATGCAAGGGATTCCTCAAGAAACATTTTAAAAGGATATATTGATCCATCATCCTTCTTCTCTTCCCCCATGGGTTATTTTCGAGCTCAGCGTGGTCGATATTGCAAAGTCTTGATAGGTTCGAGTCCCAACTTCTTGTACCCAGATCTTGTCGGGGACATGCATGAAGAAAAATAAATGAAGAGAAGACTTCTCTGATACTAATTATCTGGATTTATGAGAGGAACAAAAATAATACAATAATTCATAGATATTGATAACAACAAAAGATATCCAGTGAACAATAACTTCTATTGAATAAATAAAATATGTTGAAACTGTAAAACTGCAGAACTGAAAACAACTTGCTCGAATGCTGGTAGTTATCTATGAGAAGAGATGTGGATGCTATGTGCATCCATATTAACATAATGATTACAATGAGGCTCCATAGGAATTTTTAACATTACTCATGAATGTGAAAACACTATACATCTAAAAACCTAACCCTAGGAGATGAAACACAAAAATTTATGTGGGCCCCGATGGGTAAGTTGGTACCTCAACTTCCCGTGTCGTAACTTTTGCATACAACCTCTGTTTTAGGTTTGTGATAGCCCGTTGGAAAGGTATTTTCAAGAAATACCCATTATGCCATCAATATTTGACTTCATCTATAGTTTGAATATGGCAAACCAAAAAACATTGTTTAGAGCCCAAAAACCACCCTCAACATACAGAAAGATGTGTTGACATGAAAACATCCAAAATAAGCCGGTTGGATTAGGTGGGAAGCCACCAAATATCCACATAGAAGCTATGTAGGGATTTAGACAACCCCAAAAGTGTAGAACCCACAATTACAAATAATTACAGAAGAACGTGATGAACTAAAAACTGTCAATAGGAGCCAGTTGGAATAGGTGGATAGCCACCAATATCCACCTAGATCACTATTATGATACCACTAATCTGAATTATATTGAGAATGAAATGAAGGAAGAGATATAAGAAGGAAACACACATATATATTGTAGGAAACATGGTAATACAACTAACTCAAGTTCTTTTAATGAATGGAATACAAAATATTGCAAAATCCAAATCATACAAACTAGTTAGAATGGTGGTAGCTTATCCCTGAAGAGAGAGATATGTTTCAACTATGCTCATTCTCAATAATTTGATTACAAAGAGGCCGAAAAGGAATTTTAACATAAAAAATAAATGATAAAACCTAAACATCCAAAAACCTAACCCTAGAATATGAAACTCCAAGAGGTTTGTGGGCCTCAATGTCATGGTTAGTTGATACATCAACTTCCCAGGGGTTTTACTTTTGTATATGATCTTCGTTTGGGGAACTCGGTAACCCATTGGAAAGGTCTAGATAATAAGTAAACATTCCAAATGGCCCAATAATGCCTCTGACATATATTGAGTGTTGTCATGTCAGAAAAACATCATTTAGGGCCTYAAAGTAGCCCCATAAGTTTGGGACCCAAAAAACTGTAATACAATTTCCAAGATGTGGAACCATTATGAATTAGTGGAATAGGAGGGTGGCCACCAGTATCTTCCTGGATCACCATGTCTCTTTGTAAATTTTCTCCTGCATTAATCAATCCAKAAGTTATTCTTCAGTATGCGTAAGTTCCCCACGTTTTTATAAATGTAGTCTTCAATTGGTCATCATGGAAAACTAGGACTTGATTATATCATGTGAATCCATCTAAAAGAGATCATTTCATATCTAGACACACATTGTAAGATCTTTTCCATGGGAGGGATGGGATAATTATCTTTATCTAAAGCCTTGTTCATATTTCTGAAATCAACACAGAATCTTATGTCTCCATTTTTCTTCCTAATGGGCACTAGATTGGATATCCATTGATTATGCCTAACATGGAAGGTAATTTTAGTAGCCAAGAGTTTGTTTAGTTCTTATTTGACTAGAGGATATAATCTTGGTTTCATTTTACTCAGCTTTTGTTGAAACAGATTTTATTACGGTTTCATTGGTATAATGTGTTGGATGATCCTGGTGTCAAAAATTTTGAGATCAACATATGTCCATGCAAATATATCTTTGTACTCCCTGAAAAAAGTGATGAAAGCCCGTTTTTATCCTGGAGAAAAATTGATACCAAGATTGAAAATATGGGGTTTGTCATTAATTCCCAAATTGACTACTCCATACTACATGGATGAGGTGTTTATTTTTCAGTTGGTGACTTTCTTAAACTTATCCTATAAGTCATATAACTTTTCAAGTATAACAACAAGTTTGGGACTGGCATTATCTTGAGTGTTTTTTTCTTCAATTAATTGTCCTGGAAGACTTCATTTTTACAATCTAAGTCTTGGTCACGTTTATCTTCTTCAATGAATAAATCTTTAAAAGTGTCTTTCAAGTGTAAGAAATTGATGATCTATTGATTGTCTTCAAAGATGCTCCAATTGTATATGTTGTCATGTATTGAAGACCTGTACA
>JASDQU010681816.1:15494-29681 GCA_032191745.1 Picea mariana | reverse complement strand
CTATGTACTTTTTTATGTAATCAAACATTTTCTGTCATGCCGTATATATATACATATTCGAGTTTTTATGGTGCCAAATGATGTTTGCAAATAATGATGTATTTTTGTGATGCGTTTAATTTACATGTGATGTATGATTTATTTCCTTTATGAAACCTCATCTATGTGCAAGATACCGATCCATGATGTAATTAGATAAGGAATCCAAATTTGTATTAAGTCCTCTTGGTATGTGTCTGTATTCAATAAAATAAAAAATTCATTCAAGATGACGAACTCATAGATGGAGATGCAATAGGATAGGATTGTGAATAGTGTAGATTTGATTAAGTTGACAGACTACAAGTTGAGAGTCTAGGTTAATGATCATACGAGATATACCTAGGGAGGAGGCTTCGGTTAAAATTCTGATCACATCATGATATTCTACCATGTTGTTAGTTGTTGATCCTAAGAAAATACCTCCTGAACTCACCAATTCGTTAGAGTCGTAAATGACCCAAGTTGCAGAAGCAATGTTTTGGGTGTGTCAACTAGCACCATCCGCAAACTCGACAAACATAGGAAAGGAATATATCATCTGCACACGCGAACACAAGACAAAGTATAAGAGACTAAGGAAAAATTTGTTCACGCAAGAGAAAAAGATACACCAAAATAAAAATACAATAGTGTACAAAGCACGCATGCTAGATGTCCTATGCATAGTACTTCTTAAGGTAAATATTGTTTCAGGGCTCACCCAGGGAGATTTCGTCGTAGTCAACTAGCTCGTAGGTGCCTCTATGTAAAACACATTTCACGACGTAAGGACCGTGCCACAGAGGTTCTAACTTGCTTGTCCCTAAATTATCATGAGCTTGGTCATAAACGAGGACTAGGTCTCCTTCTGCAAAGGTAAAAGGATGGACGGACTTGTCATATTGACTCTTGATCCACTTTTGACATGTCTCATTAACGAGAGGGACATCATGATGTGTTTCATCTAGCCTGGTCAGATGCAGGAAATGTTCTTCTTCAACAGAAGTATGGGACATGAGTTCTACTTTGAGTTTCAACAAGGGAATTTCACACTCGATTGGTAATACAACTTCAATGCCATATATCAACTGGAAAGGAGTGAATCTATTAGCAATATTCACTGAGGTATGGTAATCTCAGAGAGCGGAGAAAAGTTGTAGATGCCAAGATGTCTTGTTTTCCCCTACCATACATTGAATCATGGTATTAAGGACCTTTTTGATAGCTTCAACTTGTCCATTTTCTTGAGGATAGTATGGGGATGAGTTCTCATGGAGAAAACCCAAATTGTCATGCAACTCACTCATCATCTGGTTTTGAAAGTGTGAACCATGATCAGTGAAAATGGCTTGTGGAACAACAAAGCGAGTGATGATGTGGTTGAAGAAGAAAAGAGTTGCAGTACGGCCATCATTAAAAAAGGTAGGCATAGCCTCAACCCATTTTGTGAAGTAATCGATGGTGATGATGATGTAACCGTGCCCCTCGGTTGAGGTAGGCTTACACTGCATGAAATCAATGCCCCGTTTGGAAAAGGGGTCGATGGCAATAATGGGATGCAGTGAAGCGGGGGTGTGTGTGCCTTTTTGTGAAAAACTTGGCAGGGTGGGCATTTTTTGACTACCTCAATACAATCTTTGAAAATAGAGGGCCAAAAGTAGCCTGCACGTAAGATTTTCTAAGTTGTAGCCATCCCAGAAATATGACCACCACAGGCTCCAAGGTGACAGTCATTAAGAACGTGTTCAACCTCTTCATGAGTCAAACATCATCGTAGAATAGTATCAATACCATGACAATACAAAGTGTTGTCAAGGATAAGGTAGCGATGAGAATAGTGATGAATACATCGACGTTATTCATGAGAGATATCAGGCTCAAAACGTATGGTCTGGAGATAAAGAAGGATATCTCCATACCAAGGATCGGACATGCTGATGAGGAACAGAGTTTCATATCGGAGAGAATCTCTGGGCTCAGTATCTTCATCAGCATGGGGAAGGTCATAGATAATATCTGCAAACACCAAGGATTTTTTTTCTTTAGACTTAGCAAACTCGAGATTGAATTCCTAAAGGATGACGATCCATTTGGAATATTTCCCCCCAATAACTTGACGTGTCAGAATGTGATACATAGGGTTAGAGTCCGTGATAACTGTGGTGGTGCGTAGTAAAATGTAATGGCGAAGTCTCTGGACAATGATGACAGCTTCCGGAGCCAACTTTTCAACATGTGAATATCGGAGCTCTGGAACAGATAGATGTTTTCTCAAATAATAGATCATGTGTTCTTCATCGTTAGGGTCCTCTTGAACTAACACCATAGAAATAGTGGAAGTAGAGGCTGCTAAGTAAAGGATATAGTCCTTCGTATAATTCAGAGGATGAAATAGAGGTGCATTGGTCAATACATGCTTAAGAGCAGCAAAATATCTTTGAGCAGTGTCATTCCAGATGAAAGGAGTGTCTTTCTGCAACAATCACATAAATCCTTTGGTAATCTCAGTGTAGTTACAAATGAAACGACGAATTTCCCCTGCAAACTTTGGAGTTGTGTCAAATTATTAGGTGGAGATAAAGAAAGGATAGTCTTAATTTTTAAGGGATGTTATGGTGGGAAATCCCCCTACGGACTAGCAAATAGGGTTATATTATGCATGCAGATATGACCAAAAGAAACCTACTTTATATCTTCATCCCCAGACCTAATCCCCATTTCTTTTCAGCAAATACATGGTTAGACCAACATACCTTTTTCTGGATGTTCGATGTCGATACTTCTTTACGCTTGATCACTTTCTAGTAGCTCTCCTCCCAAGGCTGACCTGCATACAAAATAAGCAACAAACTACACATGCATTTTACCTATAGACTAATGGGTTAGAGATTCAAACATATATTTACTAAACTATGAAGAACTCATATAGTGGGATGGGAAAAACATTTCTTTATTATTAACTTTAATGAATCAACTTACAATGTTGGGACCAGCCACCGCTCAGTGAATCTTGATCCTGGGCTCCTCTTCAAATGTCCTCCAACTTCTTTGCTTTGTATCTCTCTTTACACAAGGATGGCTAAAGGGTTGGGACAATGGGAATGTACAATTGGGCAGATTTTCTTTACTATTATTTTTCCTCTTTCCAAATAGGACCCCTAACCCTTCTTTTATAGGCTAGAATAAGCTAGGTATTTGGACGAACCCTCGGCCATGCATGGCCGGAAGATTCAGTAAACTCACCCAAAGCTATGTGTTTCATCGGCAACTTTCCTTTTTTCGTGCTTTTGTAGGTCCACGCGGGTTGTTTTAGGTTAGCCAGCATGTACACGCATGCAGTAATGGAGTAGGGCGCGTGGGACCTTATAAAATAGGTTTTTTAAAGAGTTGTTCAACAGTGCTTTGGCAAAGAAGGGATTTGAGATGGCCTGATGCTAGGTAAGCATGTATGGTGAAAATTAGGGTTATAACAAATGCCCCATAATGTGTGAGGTCAGAAGAGCATCTGATGGCCTAAATACATTACCAATCTTTACTGATGTGCAGAACAAGTGAGCCCAGGTGCCAGGAACTGGGAGGCGCCGTCTGCAAAATAAAAAATGTCTCACCAAGGTGGGCATACCCATGCTCAGGATAGAATAGAATCATGGCTACCAATCAAATACACTGTAGATCCATGTCAAATAACTATATAAAGTGTAGCCATGAACAATACACAGTGGAGCTACATCTCAAAATAAAAAAGATATACATATAGAGTATCCATCTTCTAGAAGCTGATACAGCCTGATGGCTGGAGATGAGATCTTCAGAGCTCGAGCAACAACTTCAAAATCTTCAAAACTCAAGGTAGGAGTGTAATATGAGTGTATGACTTCACTACCCAGAGGTCTTCAACGGCTCATTGGTCATGGACTAGATAATCTTGATGATCAGACTGAAGGTTTCATTGATTTCGAACAAGGACTTGATTGGACATTTAGGATGGCTGGGTATGAGAGCAAGAGACAAATTGTAGAGGGGTTGACTCAGGCTTGGTAGAAACTTCCCTTGGACAATAGCACGACAAATTATGAGACTTAGGCAACATGGCATTAATCATAAGTTTACGAAGTAGGAGGCAATGCAAATTCCCCATATGTTTGGAAGAATAACCAAACAGGGGAGGACACAACTCTATGTAGTGATAATAGCTTCCTAAGGTCGTATTACATACCATAGTTTGATGAACAAATGGACAGATGTGATTTATCCAAGGGTGACTCATTATGCTGCCAATAAAGAAAATACTTTTCCCTTCCTCTTTTTGGAGTATATTTGATTTTTTTTTTCGTCTTTTTCAATGATTTTGGAAAAAGAATAAAGGAATTTTATGTTACAATGGAGAATCAAGTGTTACAAACATACAAGTTCAAGGTCCAAGGACAAGACTAATGTTCAGAATAATGATACTCGGGAAAAATCCTCCGGAGGCCAAGGGTGTCAAGACGCAGAAGCAAAGTGCTACAAGGCTGGTGTATAAGGTATGCAAATGTGGTTAACAAAACACACAATGATAACGTCCTTCGATGTAAGTTTAACGAGCCCAGAGAAGGTAATCTTGGTAGATTTTCATATTTAGGGAGTCTGAAAAAACATAAAAGGAGACTCCATTGGGGTACCTTTTTTGAAGATAGTCTAGTCGGTTCAAAAAAGGAGTAAACTAGCACCAACAAGACATCTATTCAAAACCATTTTAATGAGTGTGATAAGGACAAGATCACTTAGCCATTTTTTCATTTTTAAGGAGTCTGAAAAAAGATTAACTATGGACTCCGTCAGGAATGTTATTCTGGACCAATTTAATGAGTGTGAAAGAATAAGGTCACTCGACGATCTTTTCAATTTTAGGGAGTCTAAAAAGAGCTTAACCATGGACTCCGAGGGGGTTCCTTTTTCGTAAGTTTAGTCCCTCAAGACCGAAAAAGGGATAAAATTATACCTGAGGATACTCTTCTAGAGAACTGAAGTTCCATAGAGTATACCTTTGTTCATACATTTGACCATCCGGACTGAAAAAGGGGTAAACTACGGCCAGACAGACGTGACTTCAGATTTCAGTTTAATGAGCATGAAGGACCACAAGATCGTTCAACAATCTTTTCATGTTTAGAAGGTCTGAAAAGGGATTAAAAGAAGACCCGTAGAGGTTACTTTTCTCAGTTAATCCAGACGAGATCGAAAAGAATAAATGCAGTCTCGCCGGATGTTGCTTTCGGATCTCAAAGCGAGCTTAAAAAACAACAAAGTTAGCTCATGATCAACTCTTTGTGGGTCGATGCCTGGCATGTCCTCGGGGGAGCAGTATGCTCCAACGAAAACATTGACTATGACACCAGGGGTTCTAGAGATAGTGATAGGTATCATTTCAGTAATGGTTTCCATATTACCCTCAACATAGATCTCGTGCGTAGCTAAGGGATTAATAGGACAAGACCTATCTCCAGTCATAGTCAAAGTGAATTCTCCAGCTTCAATTCTGCTTAACTATAGGAGGAAGTATGATCTATGATGAAGATATTCCCAGGGTTTTTTTGGACTAGTCATTGCCTCAATTATAGCTTCATTAGAGGGAAATACTAAGTCTAATGAATCGGTGTAAGCGAGAGAACCCTGAGCCCAAATAGGCTCTAGAAGTGGATCAAACTCTTGTGCAGGAGTTGGATCAGGGTTGGATGAAGCTTGCGGGACTAAAGAGTACGCTACTTTAGCTACAGACAAGGGCATGGACATGCCCAGGTGCCCTGTCACATCCATCGTGGTCGATGGGGAAGGAAGTATCCATGGATCATCGAAGTAATTTGTGCGGAACGACGAAACTTGAAAAATCTCAACCTTATGGTGATTGGATATAAACTTGATATCACCTTGAGGGGGCAGGTAATTGAAGGTACCCATCAAATATGGGCACAAACCAACCCCTACGTTGACTACACCTGGTTGAGGATTATCGATCATCGGGACCGTGGATGGCCCTAATGAAGGGTCAGGTCTAGAGAAAGATAATTGATCGATGGTCACTATCAGGCCCTCGTGTGGAAACAACAAGACCTGGAAAAATGTAGCAACCATGGCTTGCATGGCATAAGTCCAACTCCTTCCTAACAAGAGGTTATAGTCGAGGGGGGCATCGACTACCTCTACCTCAACAAACATGGTCTTCCCTCCTAACTGCATGGGGAAAGCGGGAATGATACCATGTGGTCAAAATGAATGACCATCGAAAGTAGTGAGAAGAGTGGGTGACAGAGTAAAAATGGGTTGGCCAATGGCCTTCCAACATGCCAATGACATAGCGCATGTCGAGGTGCCCTCATCAACCACTGTGCGAAAAATATTGCGAGTAAAATTTTTCGTGGGATGAGCCACTACTATATGAAATGCTACATGGTATGGAAGACGAGGTTTTAAGTCAGTTGTATCTAGCATGATGGTACCCGGATTACAAGTCTCGGTAGATCCTAAAGTGGTTAACAAGGCTTTCCTCTGGGAAGGGCAGCTTTGGAGGACCTCCAAAGTGGACATCGCACAAGGGGTTTGTGATAAATCTTCCACCACAGAATAGTTATGGGCGGCCCTTGCGTTTGGGTTATGAGAATCTCTTTTGAACGCACCTTTGGGAATGCATGTCATTGTTTCGCCCAACGTCTTCTCAATCTGTAGAGGAAGAGATGGGAGTTCAACTTCTTTGCCCTTCTTTCATTGTTTTTTCTTTCCTTCAGGATGCTGGGTGGCCTTTGGAATAGCTGATTGCACTGTGTGTCCATCCGATGTTTTGGTAGGGGGAGCAGCCAAAGCAGTAGTTTGGCTGGCCCCTATGTGTTGTATAGACAACTATTGCAACTGATTCATTAGTTGCTCAGTGAGCTTTGTTTGTGCTAAACCAAAAATACCATCAACATGTGGTCCAACTCTCTGTCTGGTTTTATCAAGTATTGAGCATGGTGCATCTAGAAATATCTCGTATAATAAACTGGACTAAGAAAAGATTAGCTCAAGTTGTTGAGCTCTCATGATGGCATATTCTTAGGAAAATACTCCCGACGTCGCGACGTCTTTGGACAACTGTGGGACCAAAGACTTAAGAAACCACTCGAGCAGGAATGCTAGTGGGACTGATACTTTAATTAAACTCTTTTGACATCTCCATTCTCGGATGTGATCAGAGATATGGTTCGCTTTTGTTTGTGAGAAATTGACCAGCAATTCTGTACCAACGTTGTATCTCACAGGTAATTGGAAATGGTTTAGGAAGGCCATTGCCAAGTCGCCAAAGAAAGAGTATCTTGAGAGGTCAAGCTCAATGTACCATTTCGCGGCACTCCCAATGAGAGTGCATTGAAACAATTGCAACTGTATTGAGTCATATTTCAACAAGTTAGATGAACACCGAAGGTGGAAGGTAGTCACATGATCTCCTGGATCTTCATTAGGATTGGTTTCAAACTTTGGGATGTCCGAAGGCAACTTCATTGGCATAGGAGGCCAACACGGATCATGACAGATAGGGTCATTCAACAACCTTGTCAAGTCTGGCAAATGCAAGGTTGCCAAGAAGGGTAGTTTGGGTTGTTGGTAATAACCTGGGAAAAAGGGGCCTGGAGTTTGATTGGCACCAGGTTGCCGGAAAAAGTTCGGATGCTTGCCTGGGTTCTGGTAAAAACCATGGCCATGGCCAGCATATGGATTTTTTGTGTGAGGAGACATCATCGACTGATTTCCAAAATAGGACATGGATGGTTGGGCATGCATTACATTCAAAGGACTTTGGGAAGGATTGCCCCATGTCAGTCCCGTGGGGATAGGCATAGTTCTTTGTCTAGGGTTCCATTGATTATGAAAAGAATTACTCCAGATCGACATCCCAGATGAGGGAATAGATCCCTGCCCAAAATTCGAAGGCCCTGATATGTAAGAAGTTCCTGGGTGTTCCCCCTGTGCAGGAATAGTACCCTGCATAGGAATAGATTGTCCAAAACTGGGGTTGCCCCCAGTTGGGAAAGTAGCTGACAAGAAGGCATTATTACCAAATGCACCAAACAAAGAAAATGGTGTCAAATCAACTGACATATTATGTGAACGTGGTCCTTGACTCCCTGCTCCAAATAAACTATGGTGTGCAGGTGGCCCGACAAATTGACAATGCATGCCACTGAGGGAAGGGGACGAAGGAGGTATATGACCTCCCTCGTAAGGGAAAGCATTGAAAGAAGCAGGATTTTCCCCCATGTGTTCTTGTAGAGGAGCGTTAGAGCTCCCTGCCCCCAAACCTGAAGTCTGTGAAGTGGAGTAGGAAAGTACAGGACTTGTACCTGAACTAGGCATCCCATATGAGAACGGAGGGCCCGTCGCACTTGGTGTGAAAGGGGTTGTGGCCACCGCCAAAGACGGGATTAGACCACTGTGCGATGTAGTGGCACTCGAGACCATAGTGGCTCGAACCAGTGACAGTGGGTTAGGAGGTGGAAACTCTCCTATGGTGACAACCATAGTGGGAATTGCAGAATTCCCAGAAGGAGTAACAACATTTGTTTCCATTGCTGCGTGCGACACTGTCTGGCACTCGTAAGGATGAATTGGTATGATGGTGGGTGCCGAAAGATCAGTGGTGGAGGTTTCAACCAGGCCAAAAGCTTGTGCTTCAAGGTCTAAAATGGTCAATTCCTCTGGATGATGGTCAGGCACAATTTCTTGTGACCCGGTCGCTTCAAAAGACCCTTGTTGGTCTAGCTTTTGCCGTAGTGGTGGTGGGGGTGGCTCCAGTGTTACCGGCGGCAGGACAAGAAGCCTTCGTGACTGGTGGATCTCGTGATTCTCCACTATGTGAGAATATCAAAGACACACTAGGGTAGTCTAACCGTTCAAAAACAACACGCACTGAAAAAAGTCCCTATAAGATAAGACAGGAAAACACTAAATTAATTGGAAGAACAGTTACAACAACCAACACTAGAGAAACTTACCAGTGCAAGTGAAACTCAAACACGGAAGCACCCTCCAGGTATACTCTACAAAGCATGGCCCGATGTCTGTCCTAGGTACCGTGGTATACCCCCGCAGTCACCTATGTATGTCCCTAGAAAATATAGGCAACTAGGTTGCCAGCGTGTAAACAGTCACCGGGCAGGTACGGTCGAAAGTCAGGTAGACCACAATGAGCAGGGTATCGAGCCCGAAACCTGTCAAGGGTATAAAAAAAAAGTGGTCCGAAAGACAAATGAGGATCTCGAATGGATTTGAGACCCACGAAGCCCCATGGCAAATGCAATCAATGGAATCCCAAAACAATCCCTCTATATGTGTTCTCCACTACGATTGGTCCATCTTTGGAGGGGTTATCTATGCTACCTTTCCGCACGCGACCTCATGTTTATCCCCTGTGTTAGAGGGGGGTCTCGGATAACTTTCACGATACTAGACTTAGACACTCCCTAACTTAGACTCCAATGTTTGATTTTAATGGCCTTGAAGAGTTTCCTCTCCAACCTAATCCAAGGCCCTATTCCTGAACTAGTTGGTTAACCTTACAAACATAAAAGTCTAATAAATTTTAGATTTAGTGTTAATTTTATGATTTTATGGCTTGTCTTATGTCAAAGGGTATGAAAATTAAATTGATGATGTTTGAAAGACGAAAGTAAAAAATGAACAGAAAGTTGGAAACAAAAATTTTCACTTAACACAAATTTTCAACAACTTTTTCAATTTTTTCTTTTCTTTTCTAAGATATTTTGAATCAAAAAACTTAAAGAAGGATTTCAATCGACTACGATCTACTTATGATTAAGTAAACTATCAAGAACTTAAGAAAAAAAATATTTTTCCCTGGCTACTAATGCAAAAACACACTTTTCAACCAAACAAGAAAATGAAAGAGATTTTTTATTTATTTAAATGCTGATAAAGAAAAAAAGGAAAAATATCGACAAGTAAAAAACCAAGAAAAACAATTATGTCCTAATCGTGGATCGCAAAGAATCACTTCCAGAAATCACACACTAGGAATTTAAAAAAAAACGACTCACACTTGTCTAAAAACACTAAAGAATTTTTTTTTAATGACAACTTCTAGATGAAAAAAACAAGCTAAGGCTAAGATCAACCCTAAGCTACTGACTGCTAGGACAGAGATTCAAAAACTTGAGAGGTATAACTCTTGTTAAGGGAAAGGATGACTGCCTTACCCTCAACAAAAACTATCCTGCACAAGCACACTACTGACAATCCAACAACAAGCGTGTGCATGCGAGCTGTGTAGAGTCAGAGAGCGTGTACACACGTGCTGGCCTTATACAGGCCGTGTGTATCTCTAAACTCTGAAACAACTAAAAATATACAATCCAAACCACGAAGAGACCACTAATATTGAGAACCAGGATCTCTTGAAGGCTTAGACACTCTCTATAATAGAAAAAACAAACAATGTAAGGAAAAAAAAATCGTAAAACAAACCAATCTGAGACAAGACTGCAAACAACCAACACTTAGAAAGAATTCCAGAAAACCCCTGAGAATGACTGATTCTGACAGGGAAGAGGATGACTGCCTCAAAAAATTTCTGGAATCTACACGCTATTGCTACTTCTTCAGCTAGCGTTTACACGCGGGCTGTAAGAGAGTAGGGCGCGGGTACACGCGTGTAGACCTTATGCAGGCTGTGTGTACCTCTGTGGGTCTCGAAAAAACACAATCAAGCAAATAACAGAGATAGCTGGTATGGAAAACCAGACTCTCTGCTAACTCAAACTTTGCAGAAACTTCAAAAAACCAGGCAAGAAAACCAGTCTTTTAAAACTACCCAAAAATATTCCCAGGAACCCTAGAGACTTCCCCAGTATGGTCACCAATTCTGTTGTGGTGGGAAATCCCCCTACGGACTAGCAAATAGGGTTATATTATGCATGCAAATATGACCAAAAGAAACCTACTTTCTACCTTCGTCCCCAGACCTAATCCCCATTTATTTTCATCAAATACATGGTTAGACTAACATACCTTATTCCGAATGTTCGATGTCGATCCTTCTTTACATTTGATCACTTGCTAGTAGCTCTCCTCCCAAGGCTGACCTGCATACAAAAAAAGAAACAAACTACACATGCATTTTACCTACAGACTAATGGGTTAGAGATTCAAACATATATTTACTAAACTATGAAGAACTCATATAGTGGGACCGAAAAATCATTTCTTTATTATTAACTTTAATGAATCAACTTACAATGTCGAGACTAGCCACCGCTCCATGAATCATGATCCTGGGCTCCTCTTCAAAAGTCCTCCAACTTCTTTGCTTTGTATCTCTCTTTACACAAGGATGGCTAAAGGGTTGGGACAATGGGAATGTACAATTGGGCAGAGTTTCTTTACTATTATTTTTCCTCTTTCCAAATAGGACCCCTAACCCTTCTTTTATAGGCTAGAATAAGCTAGGTATTTGGACAAACCCTCGGCCATGCATGGCCGAAAGATTCAGTTAACTCACCCAAAGCTATGTGTTCCATCGACAACTTTCCTTTTTTCGTGCTTTTGTAGGTCCACGTGGGTTGTTTTAGGTTAGCCAGTGTGTACACGCATGCAGTAATGGAGTAGGGCACGTGGGACCTTATAAAATAGGTTTTTTAAAGAGTTGTTCAGCAGTTCTTTGGAAAAGAAGGGATCTGAGATGGCTTGATGCTAGGTAAGCATGTATGGTGCAAATTAGGGTTATAACAGATCCACCTGAATCCCTTCCCTGGAAACAACGAAGCTAAGGATTCGACCTGATTCGATAGCAAAGATACACTTATGTGGGTTCAAATGAATGTGGTAGAACTGACATTGAGGAAAAATAGCCCATACCAAAATGGTCTGATCGAATGGATGAATGGGAAGGTAAATCGTCAAGGTAAGGTTCCGCAATATGTTTGATATCATGGAAATCATATGACATGGCCCGTTGGAATGTAGCACCAGCGTTTTTTAGGCAAAATGGTAGTTTCTGATCAATGGGTAAAATGTCAATCTAGTTGTACCCTAAGAAACCATCCATGAAAGAGAAAATCACACTACCTATGCAGTTATCAATGATCTGGTCGATGATGGGCGTAGGGTAATTGTCTTTCAGACAAGTCTTATTGAGGTCCCTATAATCGACATAGACATGAATAGTCCATTGTTTCTTAGTGACCAGAACAATATTTGAAACCCATTCTGTCAAAGGGACAGGATAGATGAAGCCAGATTTCAATAATTTCTCAACTTCTGCCTTGATAGCCGCGGTCTTCTTAGGATGGACCGGGCAGAGTTTCGGTCAAACATTTTTTACACCGAGGTAAGTTTTAATCTCATGCACAATGATTGAAGGATCGATCCTTGGAATTTCTTCGTAGCTCCAAGCGAAGACATCGCAAAATTCTTTAAATAAAGTAGTATAAGAAACCACTTCCTCGGGAAAACAATTAGCACTAAGATTAATATTTTCCACGACACCTTTCTTGATTGAACTATAAATGATGACCGTAGAGGTAATGTTACCTAAATTACCCTCATAAATAGTATCTTGTGTAAGTATGGGTGATTTTGGAAATTCGACAACATCGGGGGGGGAAGATAGAGTGTATATCTTCCTATATTTTCAAGAGGTGGAAGAAAATAAGATTGATGATGGTTATCATCCCAATGTACGTCGTCAATGCTAATAATTTCCATAATATATTTTTCGGATGGAAATATTTGAGAAATGTATTCAAAGGAAGACGTTGAGGACTAGGTATAATCCAGGGATCAGATGATTCCAAAGACTGATAAGTCATAGTTGAAATCATATTGACTATGGTAATATGATGCATGGTAGGAGGGAGTGTTGTATTGAAGGTACCCATAAGGGAGGAATCTCTTAACAATCCTACACTAACACTTTCATACATGATCTTGTGATCTCCCAAGAAAGGAATATTGTTGGTAGCGGGAGCGCGAGCGTCAGGTGTACAGAAATCTAATTGATTGATAGTGACAATTTTTCCCTGATGAGGAAATTGTATGCATCGAAACACCGATGAAACAATGACAGTCATAGCATAAAACCAACTTATTCCTAGTAATAAGTTGTAATCGAGGGGAGAATCGACCACCTCGACGTCAACATAGATGGTTTTTCCGCCCAACTGGACGGATAGGGACCGCAAAAGACCATGAGGATGAAAACCTTGCCCATCGAATGCACGCAAAATCATTGGGGATTTGTTAAGTGCGGGTGAGTTTAAGCCTTTCCAACACGTTAAATACATGACACAAGTAGAGGCTCCCTCATCCAAGATAGTGCGGTGAATTTGTTGATTGTGAACAACAACATCAATTTGAAAAGCAAGTTGGTGAGAGAGTCAAGACTTAAAATTGTCCATGTTAAACATGATATTGTTGGACGACTCAAGATCAAAAGAGCCAATAGCATCCAAGAGCATTCTACATTGACTTGGGTAGTGTTGTAGAACTTCTAACGAAGACATAGCACACGGTGCTTGAGCCAAATCTTCAACAATGTTGTAGTTCTGGGCAGTACGTGAACTAGGATTAAAAGAAGATTTACATATAGTGTTCTTGGGAGGGCATAATATAGATTCAAACGTAGGTTTTTCTTTATGAATTGATCCAGACAAAGGACTAACAGATGGAGGACTAATGGAGGATGGTGATGGATCTGGTAAAGTACCGTCAATTACCTTTCCTTTGCCAGGTTTAGTTGGTGTGTCGTAGGTCATAGAGAGAGTGGTTAAATAAATCCTGTTAAACATATAAATATGGGCACTTGTCAAGGCTTCATCATTAGAAGGGTGGTTGGAACTGCCCCCTGGAGAGGGGGTTTGAGAAACCATAGATTGTTGCCGAGGAAAATGCTAAGTTAGCACGACAGGTTGGGAATTCCCCTTAAACAAATTTTCCACTTCATCACGATGTTGACAGTCTCGAGTGTAGTGATTGTCACCACAAATAAGACATGGGAATTTCGGCTTCCACTGTGGTTTCTTTTTAGTAGCAGGTGGTGGGTTTTGAGCTTTGGGTTGTTTGTTATTATTATTATTCTTGGGTTTTTTCTTTGTCTTCTTCTTACCTATGGATTATTGTGAAGGGGCAGAGTGAACTACATTC
>JASDQU010681816.1:0-15325 GCA_032191745.1 Picea mariana | reverse complement strand
GTACTAAGCCCGAGAAATAGCCTCTTCCTCGGTGACTACACCACCCGTGGAAACATCACGAGAAATCAGGGGTAACAGTGATTTAGTAAATCATTCCACCAATAACTGGTTAGGAATGATTGCTTTGATCAACCTTTGACATTGTATCCACTCATGAATATGATCGGAGATATGTATGGAGTTAGTCTGATGAAAGGAGGTCAAGAGTTCGGTACTCGTCTCGTATCGAATGGGTAGTTGAAAGTGCATGAGAAAGGACATGGAAAGGGAGTTGAAATCTTGGAATGAACCACGTGGAAGTTCAATATACCACTTGTCTGTTGAGCCCGTAAGTGTTCGTTGAAAAAGACATAAACATATAGAATCGTCCATTAAGGAGTTCGATGAACACCATAAATGGAAAGTCATCACATGATTGTTCGGGTGTTCTCCAGGTTTACCATCAAATTTTGGAATATCGGAAGGTAATTTAGCAAGGATCACTAGCCAAAAAGGATAATGCAATATAGGATCATTGGTTGACTGAGACAATTCTAGGAGATCTAGAGTCGCGAGAAATGGTAGTTGTCGGTTAACTTCAGGATGATACTGGTGTGGCATAGTGACACCAATAGGACCATAAATTGGGTTAGGTGGATAATTGTATCGAGTAGTTCCTCCTACATATGGTTGTTGCTGACCAGAATAAACAGGATTTGATGATGTTTGAGAAACATGTGCAAATGGAGGATAACCTGATGGGTTCTGAGGATTATAAGTCATTTGATGGGTTTTCCCATAAGGAGGATAAAAATTTTGTCCATGAGGAGGATAAATTTGTTGTTTTCCTTGAGGATGTTTTCCCCCAGAAAATAGCATATTTGCCGGAAAAGGAATGTGCCAAGGATTTTGTGTCACATTCTGTCCATACAATGGGTTAGGGAATCCAGTTTGAGATTTCCCCCCAAGATGAGATTGTGTCCCCATTTGAGTTTGACTCCCAAATGGAGGTTTCTCCCTAGTGTGAGGTTGAGTGCCTAGAGGGATCTGGAAACCAGAAGTGAATGAATGACCAGAGGCTACAACCAAATTAGAGTAACCAAGACCAACTCCTCCAAATAAAGGTGTAGGTATAAAACTTAAAGGTGTAACCTGGGTAGTGTTGGTAATGGAAGGATTCATAGCTCTGTACCCAAGTGGAATTGACGGATTTGTTCTAAGTGGTGTTCCAATTGGAGCCTGGGATGGTGTCACATTTCCGGTGGGGATTGTAGCAACATGCGGGAGCATAGTGGAATGGGCCTTCTGGATAGTAGGGTCCGAGTGAGAACTAATCAACAATTGGTCTGCAAGGGTGATGACATTACTGGTTGTACCATTAAAGTGGTTTAAAGGTACCGTATAACTAACAAATGTCTCAGGCACTTGTGATGCCATAGGTCGATCGAGACTCACTCCTAGGTTACCATACAGATCACGTACTATCAAAGGGACAGAACCAAAACCATAGGTTCCAACAGTATGAGTTGGGGTCCTAAATAGTTCACTTTGGAAAAAATGATCCTCTACTCCAGATCCTGCGTTAGGTCTGGTGTGTACTTCGGTATCCTTAATAAAAAAAACCTCTTTTTTGGCCCTTGGTTATGGAAGCAAGTGAAGATTAAGAGAGAAAAGGAAAAATGTGAGCTATGTGGAAGACACAGTGACTGAAACTGGGTCAAAGTGAGAAAAAGAGCAGAAAAGATGGTGCGAATTAAGAGAAAGAAAGTCATTGGACTAGGAGATCGAGGATGAAAAATCAGAAAGGAAGAGGGATCGTGGAAAACTCAACAAGTGAAAGAAGATGTCAACAGATGCTTTGGAGCATTGCGCGTGAAGGAAGGAAAGACAGGCTGGAAAATCCCTGAAAACGCAGGTCAAGTTGACATAGAGTTTTAGACACCTAGGGTTTTGGTATCTAGGGTTTTGACACCTAGGTTTTGGCCTAAGGGTGTCTGAGAGCTATTGTAATGTATAAATATAGATCGAGAGGAGTAAGAAAGGGTTCTTTGTTGGTAGAGAGTTCATAGTTACTATTGAGTGATTGTTTTTGTGTGAGAGAAAAGTGTTGAGTGCGAGAGCCTTCTGGTATTGTAAGATCTTCAACTAGGTGCGAAGATCAACCCTGCAGCTGGGTGTGCAAGGAGGGGAGAGAAAGAGAGAGAATAAGAGAAGATCTACTAGCCAAGAGAACAGATAAGAACTGTATGCTTCCATCTTAATATATCATAAAGCACAGTTCTATGGACGTATCCCTAGGGAGAGGGTGAACCAAGTATATCTTGTGTTATGTTTGATTGGTGTTGTGTTCTCTGTCATTTGATATGATGATATTGTGATATTGTGTTAGATATGAAATATAACTTGCGTAGTAGGTTTAAAGAAGATAAAGAATAACTAGGTGGTTGTGTGTTGTTGCTGTGAATCCACTTTGAATTCCTTCTAGTTATAGACACCTGTGTCCTACAACCCCCTATAGCTACTTCGGGTGAGACTGCATCTACTTTGTAGGTGTTTCCGAAAGGGCCAATAGTTAGGGCTTGTTGGTGCACTATTAGAGTTGAACCCTGGTTCTTCCCCTATGCCAACAAATGGTTTCATTGCCAAGACAGGAATCTTGAGGGAATGTCAAGGTGGTTTCCATCGAAGAAAGAGATTCAGAAGTTGATAGAAGATCAAGAAAAGGACTTCTCTAAAGCCCAAAACAAGAACCCTAATATTAGTACAGAGGATTGGTTGGGAAGATATATCTTTACCGATATACACAAGATTTTATTTGGAGGATTCCATCAGGAGCTATATGAGTGGCTAGCTAGGTTAGCAGATACCCAGTTCAAAGTCAGGCTCAGACCACCTGTGGTTTGGACATTGGTGCTAATAAAGAAGGTCAAGAGAGTTGATAACGTTGTGTTAAGAGTAGTAGATCACTGGTTTGATAGTACCATCGAAGGGTATATCACTGAGTTTGATGTTGATAGAGTGGAATCGTATAGCCAAGCAGAGAGATATTTCTTTAAGGGACCTAGAGGAAAAATTTTACATTTTCTAAAGTTGAAGATCAAAGATGTTATTGCATGAGAAGAACATATTGAAGATACAGTAATCGGTCATATTGAAAGAGCTAATGTTCAAAAATTCAGACGGTGACAATGACAGCGACACAGAGGCTGGACATATGCACAGTGGGAGAGTGTTCAGAGAATTTCATCTCGCGAACCTGTTTAAGAAGAACTACATAGATGAAGGGTTTTACAGTGGATAAGAGGCAGATCTGATAGATGAAGAGTATTTAGAATCTGCCAGGATAGAGGAACCTCGCCGAGAAGATCCAGAAAATTCAAGAACTGCACCGACTGTTGAAGTAAGTACTATCATTCCTCCTATTGCTTCATAAGTGTTAAGAAATCAGAGTAATCAGAGTCACCAGAGCGCTCAGAGAACTGTCACTAGCATCCCACCACATACTCAGTCAGGAAAACTAGGAAGATCTATGGCAGATGAGATGAGTTTAGCCACCTTTAGAGGAGATGGATCTGAAGATTTTGATTAGCACTGGTTTCTATGTGAAGTTGTGTGGAGTATTAAGAATATTACCGACGAAGTTGTCAAACGAGATCAGTTCAGTACTACCCTAAGAGATTGCGCACTGAGATGGTACATGAAATTTGTCCAAGGAGCACCTAAACTGTTGAATTCCATTAAGATTGCACTAATTTCCAAATTTAATAAACCTAAGTTAGAGTTGTAGTGCATTACATAACTAAAATAAATCAACCAGAGAATAGTTGAACCTGTGTGGGAGTTTGATCATAGATTTAAGACCTTAACAAGCCATTTGAGTTTTTAGATCCCAGATAAGCATGAAAAGGAATGGTTCATTGCTGCCCTCTTACCACACATCAAAATTCCTCTGATGCAACAGAAGATTGCTTCGCAGGCTGAGGCACTGGAGATCACTATGAAGTTAGAATCAACCCCTATGGGAGAATCCATCTCAGGTATGAGTCAAATCTTGAGTCAGCTAACTAGTTTATCATTGTAGGTCGAAGATATGAAGAAAGACAAAGGAAAAAATAAAAGAGAATACATTTGGTGTATCATATGGAAATCAGAAGGCCATGACAAGGAGCCCTATCCCCTATTTCATGAATACTTGGCCTCTGGAGCTCCGAGCCCTTTGAAGCAAGTTACCCTACCCTGGTGCAAGTTGGTAGGACACAATGAAAGGGATTATAGGGCTTACGATATCATGCATGAAAGTTTGAGGGATATATACAAAATTCAAGGTGAAGTACAACAAGAAGGAAGCACTGCGTAGTATAATTCCCCTATGAGAGGAAACTTCAACCCTCGTGGTGGATTTTGAGGAAGAGGAAGAGGAGGAGGTATGGGTCAAGGTCAAGGACAGATCATTTGTTATAACTGCGCACAACCAGGACACTTGGAAAGGGACTGTGAGAACCCTTGTACCACTTGCAGCTACTGCAACTCATTTGAGCATGTTATCGAGGAATGTCCAGCATTGTTGGCTAAGATAAAGGAGAAATGAGGAGGAAACCAAAAAATACAACTAATCAAAGAAGAACCTCATGGAGAAGATCCTAGAGTCATCGTTATCACTAGAGGAGGCATTGTTATAGGAGAAGACAGAGTGGCCCAAGGAAATACTACAGAAGTATCAGGAGTCGGGAAAGTTGCAAAGAAGATACAAGAGTTTGATCCAAGGAAAGAGAATCATATATTTGAGGAAGAAAGAAAGGAATTCAGAAGAGATCAATATTCTTCATCAAAGGTTTGACCAGAATTAAGAGAATGTGGAATTCCTTTGGGATTTGATCAGTCTGCTTCACCCAGTGATGGAAAAGAGGTGAGTAAACTTGTCAGTTTCTTGTATACGTTTATTTAGTTGATTAAAGATGAAAAATACATACAAGAACTACAAAATTTGGTCAGACAGTATGATATAGGAAGGGTAGATTCTTTTCTAAATAAAGAAGTACATCAAATATCCAAGAATAGAAGGAAAAATAAAGAACTACACCTTAATTCTCAGATTGGAGAGTACGATATAGACTATGTGGTCCTCGAATTTGGGTCATAGGTCAATGTCATGACGAAGAATACCTAGGCACTGATGGGAAAACCTAAGTTGATCTATTCCCCTATCAGTCTTAGGATGGGTAATCAGCAGGATGTAAGCCCCTTTGGAATACTGGAGCATGTCCCTGTGGACATCGACAGAGTAAGGATGTTTGCAGACTTCGAGGTGATTGAGATAGTTGATGATAGTTGTCCTTACCCTTTTTTGTTAGGAATTGATTGGGCTTTCAATAATTCCATTGTGGTTGATTTAAAGAAAAGAAGAATGATGTTTGAAGGAGATGGCCTTAAGGTCATTGCACCTTTGGATCCCGATGAAGGTCAGAGATACACATAACCCATTAGAGAGGAAGACTATGCATATGAACTAGAAAACATATACAAATTAACAGCCAGGAAAATAGACTACATTAATCCTACAATAGATGGGAATTTGAGATGGCGAAGTGATAGCACATGCTCATCATATTCAGAAGAATCACTGGAGAACTAGAAGAAAAAAATGTATGAAGTATCTACAAGGAGATGTGCTAGATTAACCCTAGAAGTTCGCTGGATCAGCACAACAGTAAGTAACTTGCCCACCTTTGATGGTATGAATCATTTAGAAGCATTCTTGTTGGAATTTGAAGAAATTGTACCAACAAAACAAAGATTGTTGGCAATGGATGAGGCCCTAAAATTAACTCCAACGATATGGTGGGGGACACACAAAAACAACATTACAAACTAGGTACAATGTCGCACTTCGAGGATAGTGTGGTTTTCATAGCAAGTAGAAGGATGCAAAGTTAGGTACATAGGTCGAAGTTGTCCGAAGGACCATGTGCGAAGTTGCGAGGAAGCCTAGAGAAACATTCCTCAAGAACAGTGGGTACACAAATTCATTAACACACTGGACACAACTGCCATCAACTGGTATCTTCAAGCAGAACTGTGCCTCATCACTACAGATTGGGAAGGTATGACCCAGAACTTTGTAACTACCTTTTTGTTTAAAAGCAAATATCCTATAGTAGATCAAGCATTACAGGTTGTAAGATAGAAAGTGTTTGAGGAGGCACCTAGCCTCCCTTTAGATCAAGAAGAAGATGAATGGGTTGTGCCTCTTCAGAATTTGCAAGGCTATTACAATATCAATGCAACTGAAGACGATGATCCTAGGAATGTGAACATCACAGAAATAGAAGGCCAAAGAGATGTAGAAGGACTAGGAATCAAACTACCTTTTGTTGGAGAGCCAATTAAAATAAAAAAAATCAACATTGCAACAGAACAGACACTAAAGATTCCAAATGTTGGAGATTATTGGGATGCTTCCACCATTGACAATATCACAGAGTTACTACATGAATATAAGGACTTGTTTCCAACCAAGTTCACTGATATGAAGGGCATTAAAGGGCCCATGGGAGAGATGAGGATCCCTTTGAAACCATACGCAAGGCCAGTCAAATAGAGACCCTACATATTGAACCCCAAATATAAGGAGAAAGTGAAGATTGAACTTGACAGAATGCTGGAAGCAGGAATCATAGAACCTATTGAAGAGTCAGAGTGGATTATCCCTATGGTGGTACAATATAAGAAGACAGGAGAAATCAAGATCTGTGTAGATATTAGGAATCTGAATGATGCATATTTGCATGACCCATTCCCTACGCCATTCACTGACGAATTGTTAAACAATGTAGGAGGACAGGAGGTATATTCTTTTACATATGGATTTTCAGGATACCATCAGATCCAGATTGCCAAGGAAGATCACCATAAGACCAAATTTGCAAAAGAATGGGGATCCTACCAATATATAGTTATGCCATTTGTATTGAAGAGTTTCAGGAGTTTTTACATAAATTCCTGGAAGCATATTTTAATGATTGGACTGTTTTCAGCATTTTGCGAAATCATATTGAATGTTTAGGACTAATGTTGGATAAGTGAAAGCAATGTCAGATTGCCTTGAACCTGAAGAAGTGCATCTTCTTTTCACCCTTCGGGGTGTTGCTGGGCCATATTGTGTGTAGGCAGGGATTGCTGGTAGATCTATCCAAAATTGCCATTATAGTCGATCTACCCCTTCCTACTTTAGTCAAATAGATGCGCATTGCATTGGGACATACTGGATACTACATGAATTTCATTAAGGGCTATGCATAGATCACAACACCCATGGAGAATATTTTAAAGAAAGACTTTCAGTTTCATTGGACAGAAGAATGCCAGCAGAGCTTCGACACACTGAAATAGAAAATGGTTATTGTGCCCATTCTGGTTTTCCCATATTGGAGTAAGGAATTTCATGTGCATGTTGATGCATCTTCTATTGCATTAGGAGTAGTGTTAGCACAACCGAGAGCTGGAGACATTGACTACCCGTTAGCCTTTGCTAGTAGGAAGCTATCAACATCTGATATTAATTACACCACCATAGAGGGAAAAGGATTAGAAAAAAGGAAAGCAATAACGCAGAAGATTCTTAGGGCTGGCCTTTGATGGCCTACTCTACACAAAGATGCTAAGGAATACTACAAGGCCTATGATGTATGCCAAAGAGTTGGGAAGCCATCCAAAAGAGATGATATGACTTTAGCGCCTTAGCTTACCTTACATGCATTTGAGAAATGGACCATTGACTTCGTGGGACCTATTAACCCACCAGGAAAGCGCACAGGAGCTAGATACATAATCACTGCGACAAATTATTTGACCAGATGGTCAGAAGCAAGAGAAGTTAAGGACTATAGTGCAACTACAGCTGTGTGCTTCACAATTGACGATATCATAACCAGGTTTGGATGCCCAAAGATCCTTTTCAGCGATCAAGGCACACATTTTATTAACGAGACTATTGAAGCATTGACTCAAGAATTTGAAGTTCACCATCAGAAGAGCACACCCTATCATCCATAAGAAAATGGGATAGTTGAAGAATTCAATAAGATCTTGGGGACTTCGCTGATGAAGATATGCAGCGTGAACAGTGATGATTAGGATTTGAGAGTACCAGCAGTATTATGGGCCTATAGAACCACTTACAAGAAACTGACCAGGTAAACCCCCTTTAAATTGGTCTATGGTCTAGAAGTAGTTGTACCCATGGAATATTTGTTTCCTAGTCTAAGAATTGTATCCTTTATAGATATGGATGAAACTGGCGCTGTGCAAGAGATAATTGCACAGTTGGTCGAACTGGAAGAAGACAGATTTATTGCAGGATTTCACTAGCAGGTTCAGAAAGAAAGAGAAAAGGCATACCATGACAGACACATCTAGAAGAAATCTTTCAAGCAAGGAGATCTGGTATTGGTATATGACAGTAAGTTCATGAGGCATCCAAGGAAGTTCAGGACACATTGGATTGGGCCATATGAGGTTGCCTATGTTACAGAAGGAGGAGCTGCGCAGTTGAAGACTTTGACTAGAGAGTGGAAGGAAGGTTTGGTGAATGGAAGCCGGTTGAAATTGTATTATGACAACTAGATGCCTCACAACTCTCAGTAAAAGAATAAGGAAAAGGTTCTAGGTACCAAGTGCAGTTGAAACTGGGTACCGAACACAGAAAAGACAGTATGCACACAGAAGGGAGGGATAGAGCAGAAATCATAGGTTGCCCTGCACATTCTGCAGTCGAAGTGAAACATAAAGTTCAGACCTGAAGTGCCTCGGGGTGAGTCAAAAGTGAGTGTTGGGGGCTAATTGGCCCTTGGTTATGGAAGCAAGAGAATATTAAGGGATAAAAGGCAAAATGTGAGCTACACGGAAGACACAGTGACTGATACTGGGTCGAAGTGAGTAAAAGAGTAGAAAAGACGGTGCGAATTAAGATAAAGTAAGCCATTGGACTATGAGATTTAGGATGAAAAATCAGAAAGGAAGAGGGATCATGGAAAACTCAGCAAGCAAAAGAAGATGTCAATAGATGCTTTGGAGCACCACATGTGAAGGAAGGAAAGACAGGTTGGCGAAGCCTTGAAAACGCGGGTCAAGTTGACCTAGAGTTTTAGACACCTAGGGTTTTGGTATCTAGGGTTTTGACACATAGGTTTTGGCCTAAGGGTGTTTGAGAGATATTGTAATGTATAAATATAGATCGAGAGGAATAAGAAAGGGTTCATTGTTGGTAGAGAGTTCATAGTTACTATTGAGTGATTGTTGTTGTGTAAGAGAGAAGTGTTGAGTGTGAGAGCCTTCTGGTATTGTAAGATATTCAGTTGGGTGCGAAGATCAACCCTATAGCTAGGTGCACAGGGAGGGGAGAGAAAGAGAGAGAAGAAGAGAAGATTTTCTGTCCAAGAGCACAGATAAGAACTATATGCTTCCATCTTAATATATCATAAATCACAGTTCTGTGGATGTAACCCTAGGGAGAGGGTGAACCACGTATATCTTTTGTTATGTGAGATTGATGTTGTGTTCTCTGTCATTTGAAATGTTTCTATTGTGATATTGTGCTATATCTAAAATATAACTTGTGCAATAGGTTTAAGGAAGATAAAGAATAATTAGGTGGTCGTGTGTTGTTGTTGTGAATCCACTTTGCATTCCTTTTGGTTGTAGACACCTGTGTCCTGCAACCCCCTATAGCTACTTCGGGTGAGATTGCATATGCTTCATAGGTGTTGCCAAAAGGGCCAGTAGTTAGGGCTTTTTGGTGTGCTATTAGAGATGAACCTTGGGTCCGCCCCTGTGTAGGTTACCATACAGATAATTTACTTTCAAAGGGACAAAACCAAAACCAGAGGTTCCAATAGTATGAACTGAGGTCCTAAATGGTTTGCTTTGGAAAAAATGATCCTCTACTCCATATCCTGCATTAGGTATGGTGGGTACTTCAATATCCTCAATAAAAACAACCTCTCCATATGAGGTCACCCGTAACAGATGCGGATCTCGCCTAATACTCAAAGCTGGGTTGATTCAAAAATATTCCAAAGAATCAAAAACAATTCGGAACTGTTCCAAAGAGTGTGTGCTTCCAACCTCAGAACCTAGTTTGTTATGAGCCTTAGGAGGGCCTTCTAAAGAGTTGGGAAGCAAAGGTAGATAACCTTCTAGATATTTCGGGGGTAACCCTTGCATCCTACGTGAATGACGAAGGCCGATGTTGCTTGAGCTAAGTAACGGATGAAACAATAAAACTATGGCTGACTAACAAAAAGAAACAACATACGTGAAGAAATATAGGAATCAAACCAAGCAAACAAAACCTTCTCTCGATGGTCGTACTAGTTGGTGATGAAATCGAACGTTGTGTAACCAAGTCAAGGAGGGGCTAGGATATGAGCGGGTGGAACAGTTACGATGGTGACCTGCTTAATGGACTTATGCCTTGGTGCAAGCTTCCACGCAGTAATTATGGATTTACCCTACAAGGAGCCCGAGTGAGTTTAACCACCATCTATTCCAGGTACAACAAAGAATTACCTTCACCGTCACCTTGTGTAAAAAACCCTAAAGATTATGGCTACTAAGGACACCAAATCGCAGTCATCCCCTAGGTGGGTACAGTCCACAGTCTAGTCCGAACGTATGGATAGGATAACAAGTCTGAAATCCTTCTAGAGAGATAAGGACAATTGGACGAGTAGAACTCCAGAGGACCCAAAATGGATTTGAAATTTACGAAGCACCGAGACCAAATGAAGAAAGTTGAGCCTCAAGAAGAACCCCCAATATACGATCTGAGTACTATGAACGATTGAACCATGGAGGGATAATCTCCGTAACTCTTTCGAACGTGACCTCGTGCATAACCCCTATGTGAGAGGGGGATCCCATAAATCTTATACGAAAATTGGATTTTATCTCCCTATCGCAAGATGCTAATGTTTGTTTTGAATGCTTAGGAGAGTTGTACTCACAGCTTAATCCAAAGATCTAATCCTAGTCTAATGTTGGTGGAAGATTCTAAAAACAAAATTTCTAGATCAGTTTTAATTAGCGTTGATTTTGTAGCCATTCTTTACTCAGGGGTGTATGAGAGTGAAACTTGATGAAATTATGATTCAATTGCCAAAAAATGCATAAGAAATGATAAGTAGTCTTTTCTTTCAATGAATATCTATTTAAGGGAAGGAGAAGGAAATTTGCTTTCACTATCAAACACTAAGATGCAATAACCTCATGCAACTGTTTCTCAATCAAGAATCCAATATGATGCTAAAATATTCAGAAATTCATTATAATATCCAAAAACCAATCATGAAAATATATCCTTTTGTTTTAAATGTGACTGATAATCAGTTTGATGTAAAGCTTCCTATGTCATGCAGATTTCAAGATCTATGAGATTTAAGCAATCAGAAGCCAACTTCACATAAACAAAAACACACTCCCGTTGTGATCAAACAAGAAACACAAAGAAAACCAAATTCAAAAAGAAAACCAAAAATCTCAAAAGAGAAGAAAGTGCCTAAAAAAATGACTTCAAAGATCAAATGGAATGGTGCACAGATATCTAAATTCCCTTACGACAACTTTCATTCAATCAGATAAGTGAAAAAGCAGTGGGTCCACTCCAAATTGCAAGAAAAAAGAGTGAGTCAAAGTAAGTAAAAAACATCAAAAATACAAACAAAATATAATCAATTCTCAGAAATCAATAGGTTGTTGGCTAAAATAGGGACACATTGATATGGTAGTAATCTTGAGCAGGTGAAATTAGGAAAAATGGACTCAAAGATCAACTCCCCATAATGTTTTTATAGAAAAAATACCAACGCTCGGGTGTCAAGGGCACCAAAGCATTGTAACACTCTGTGGGAGGCTGCAAGGGAGTGTCAGTGCTCTGGTAGTAAAGGCAGGGGAGCGCTGGGCTCTCAGAAGGCCAAAAAAATTCCCAGAACTAAAAAAAACTCAGGAAATCCAGAAATTGAGTGTGTATGGGATGAATCCAAAAGCCAACAACACATCTAAGAATCAGAGACACAACATGGATAATATCTAAAGGTGAGAAAAGGCCAAAATCAAGAGCAAGGAAAGAAACCAAAACTGAAAGCTTTGTTCCCCAGTGGAGTCACCAATTTTTGTTACAGGGAAATTCCCCTGTGAACAGGTGAACCCACTCTTGGGATCTAGACTCCTAAGACCAAGACAGAAAGGTGCTAACGTTGATCATTGACATTTCTTTAAACCTGGCTAAACTAATGTATAGATAAGAGGAAGAATATGTACCTTTTTGTGATGTTTGTCCTCATTCCAGTCCAAGTTGAGCTCTGATCTCCAAGCTCCTTATCAGTTCCTACAATCCAATCAAAGACAAAACATGCTTCCTATTCTACTATGATTATCTTGAAACCAGATCTATCTATTAAAGACAAGTTCATGTAAATAAACATAATATTGAAGGAAACATGCAAAGAACATATATATTAATGAAAACAAAGTAAAGTGCTTACAACTGTAGATGCAGATGCAGCAGCCTCACCAAGCTCTCTTTGTCCAAAACCTTTGCTCAAATTATCCACAAGAAGAATTACTATGCTTCATTGATTATCTTCCTTATGAGATCATAAGTTTGATGCCTTCAATGTCTCCCCTTTTCACCATGAAGAGGCCTCTTTATATAGGCTTGGAGAGGCCTAACCACCTTATAGATTCTTGGGATAGGTTGAGGATATTTATCCATTAGTTTTGGATCCTCCATAAGATCCATCCTTGACCTCAGATTCAAATCCAACTAACTCCAGAGATGAGGGGGATTTATCCCTGATTTTCCTCAACAGTCCAAGATTCCCTCAAATAGTCCAACGCTCCCTCAAAATGGGGCACATAGTGTTGCAACGCTCCCCCAAAGGAGGGCAGGGAGTGCTGGCACTCCCTGACAGTGGGTAGGGGAGCGTTGGTCTTCAAAAATGAATTTTGAGTGGTCTGTTCCATGGTAAAAGATTTGTACTCTTTGTCAAGTGATTTCTCCTTCTTAAACTAGTCTTTGAAGGTGTCTTAAGTGTTCTTGTAATGTTGTTCAAGACACGACATAGGCAACATGACAATATGATGTTTGTGACACTTGCGACATCTTGTAGCCAAAATGTGACACTTGCGACACTGGTAATGGCGACAATAGGTCATCATTGGAGTGAGTAATTTTGATTTGCAACATAGTGTCACCCTCGATCCAGGGATATGAATCCACAAGGACAGTTCCAAAGTGTACTTGGGTTCCCAAACCAGTCAGCTCTCAATCTCTCACAAGTTTCCTAGCACCCACAACAATCCAATTACCTAGCTCTCTTGTAACCAACCTATACCGCCCCAAGAAAATGGACCTCCACCCTTCTCTGCCACATAGTCCCTCAGGCAATCCCTCTCCTTTAGTTTGGGGCATCTAGCACAGCTGGTCTGGAATCTCAAAGTTAGAACTCTCAGGACTCACAGTTGTGAGAAAAACAGGTCACAGGCCAATGCATCTCATACATGCAGGCCCTAAGTCATGGCTAGATTGCACCAAAGACCATTACATCCAATTATACCTTGTGGATAATTATCAGTAGTTCCTTTCCCTTTTACCAAGCCAAGACGTAGGTGAGGATGGATCAATGGATGGGTAAGTGGGTGCATGAAAGTGCATGAGGTAAATGAGTGAATGTATAGGAAATCAACAAATAAGCCATCAGTCCAACAACCAACGACCCACGACCATCAACCAACCCGACAATCAGACCAGAGGCGGGTTTAAGTAACTTTGTGGGGAATCAAGAACCTCCTGGACTTCCTCAAGAATGTCACGTAACCGATCCCCTCCCTTAGACAAAAAGAGTTATTAGAATAGGAATAAACACTTGGCCCCTCAAGCCCCCTCTCTTGTGAAATCATAGCCCCCTATAACTCTACTCCTTGTTCGTTTAATAGCCAGCCATGTATTTATTATTAATAATGATAAAAAAACATTACATGTCTTGGGAACACTGGCATTTTAATAATTGTTTGGGCACTCTAGCCTCTCAGCATTGTAACAATACATTATTTAATATGGGGTTCAAAACCTGGGGTGTTACAGGTGTTATCCCTAAAGTATGCACCAGACCGCTATATCACAAAGCTAGGGAACCTCATTTATTGCAATGATTCAATTTGTAGGTCAGGGTTGGTTTATGGATCAGGTGGTTGAAAAGGATAGAAGGTTATAGGACTGATTACACTCTTTCAATCAAATAATAAGCATCATTTGATTTAGTCAAGAGCATTCATACTAATAGATTAGACAAAGTGACAATTGAGTATGGAGGAAAAGAAAGAAGAAACATAGAATACAAGCTAACAATATGTTACTTGTATAAAGAATATTTTCAAGTTAAAAATAATATTTAAAACCTGAAACAATTCACTAGTACATATTGTAAAAATTCCGACGTTTTATTTGCGGCGTTATGGACAAAATTGTCCATATTTTCACAAAATAGAGGAAATTAAAAAAAAATAAAAAATCATATTGCCCGATAACATCGGTATTGCCACGTTGGCATCTCTCTTGCCATGTTGACGTCTCTCTTTCCACTTTAACATCTCTCTTGCCACGTTAACGTCGCTCTTGCCATGTTTGTGACATAGACGTCATTCTCACCACATTTGTGACATAGACGTCATTCTTGCCACGTTTGTGAAGATTGATGTCGCAATTGCAATGTTTTGGAAACTAGGTGTTCCCCTCCAACGATCACCTTAGTATGTTGACCAAGTCAAAATAATAACAGTCACTTAGGTTTTTTAACATCGGAATTGCGACGTTATAAAATCTATAAATATGTTGCATATGAAGGATGTTGCGACAAGTTTTCTATAATAATGACGCTTCAAAAAGGGTTTGCGGGTCTTCTCAGCGAACAAAAAACAAGTATTTGTTTCAGTATAAGTCTATGGGGAAGAATGTTAGAAAACATCAGAGTTGGGAAAAGAATTAAAGAGGGTGAAAAAGGTGATGGTAAATGTTATTGCCCTTACAAAAATTGTTGTACTAGACGTCCCGAAAGAGTTTTAATATAAACAGCTACAAAACATTGTAGAAAATATGGGCACATGGACGGGGGATCAAATGAATATCGTCTGATGGTATATACATTCATTATTTGTTTTAATATTTATTGTATTCTCAAATTTTATAATGTTTTATACATGCACTAATTTTTCATGATTGTTTGTAATTATAAAGTTAGATTTTCCCCCTAACTTTATGCAGAAAGCACCAAGTAGTAGCAGAAATGATGTT
>JASDQU010681815.1:10856-24717 GCA_032191745.1 Picea mariana | reverse complement strand
GGTACAATGAAGGAGAGGGAGAAAAGGAAATCATATTCTTCATATTTATGGGAAAAAACATCAGCCACTACATTTTCCTTTCCCTTCTTGTAAATGATCTCATAATCATAACCAAATAGCTTGGTCACCCATTTTTGCTGTGTCGGGGATGAAATTCATTGTTCCAGGAAATACTTGAGACTTTGATGATCAATTTTGATTTGGAATCATTGACCCAATAAATAAGGACACCAAAGATCCACAACATGCAGAATAGCTAACATTTCCTTTTCATAAATGGATTGCCCCAAATGTTTCTTGGAAATTTGTTTTTTAGTGAAGGCTAAAAGCTTGCCATCTTTCATCAGGATGGACCCAATTCCTTTCCCAGAAGCATCACATTCCAATACAAATGTCTTTGTGAAATCTGGAAGTGCTAGGATAGGGGTCAATCATATAACATCTTTTAAGGATTGGAAGGCATTATCCGTAGTTGAAGTCCAAGTGAAAGAATTCTTTTTAAGGAGAGAAGTGAGAGGAGCTGCAATTTTTCCATAATTCCGAACAAACTTCCTATAATATCCCATTAAACCCAAAAAACCACATAAGCTATTGAGAGTTTTAGAGTGAGGCCAATCTTGCATAGATTCAATTTTCATAGGATCCACTCGGGCACCATCCTTGCTGACAATATGAAAAAGGTATTCCAATTCTGAGGCACCAAAGGAACATTTAGATTGTTTGAGGAAAATTTGGTTCTTAGAGAGTAGATGGAGAACTTGATTCACATGGGAGATATGGTATGGTCAAGTTTTAATATAGATGAGAATATCATCGAATAAAACTAAGAAAAAATGATGGAGAAAAGGATGGAAGACATGATTCATAAGACTTTGGAAAGTGGAAGGAGAATTACACAATCCAAAGGGCATTACCAGGAATTCATAATGACCCTCATGAGTGTGAAATACATTTTTGGGAATGCCTTCTTATTTCATACAGATCTTGTGGTAGCCATAATGTAGATCTAGTTTGGTGAAGTACTGAGCACCACTCAATTCATCCAAGAGGTCATCAATGATAGGAATGGGGAAATTTTCTTTGATTGTGAGTTTGTTGAGGGAACATAAATCAGGACACATGCACCAAGTACCTTCTTTCTTGAGTACCATGACCATAGGGGAAGAATAGGGGATAGTACTAGGAATATAACACTTGCTTCTAGTAATTCATGATTTTTTTTATCAATTTCATTCTTTTGGGAAAAGGGATGAAGATAAGGCTGGACATTGGGAGGAATATTGCCCAGGATGAGAGGGATGGAATGATCATGGACTCCATAAAAAGGGGGAAGTTATTTGGGAGTGGTAAAAACAACTTGGTGGCAGGAAATGATAGATTGGAGGTAGAGATGCACATAAGGTATCTCAACAACATGAATGGAGTGGAATTGGGATATAATTCCCGAATGAACTTTTTTGAGGATCTTTTCCATGCAATGTGAACCGATGATCTCAGGAGAGCCTGTTGTGATTCCCTGGAACTTATATTGTTGTCTCTTCGTTTGGAATTCCATGGTTAAGTCCTTAAAATCCAGGAGAATGGGGCCTAGAGTGTGTAACCATTTGACACCAAGAATAATGTCACGACCATGCATGTCTATAGAAAACATATGGGATTTAAAGTGATACTGACCAATTTGGAGTTGCACATTTTCACATTGTTCCCCACATTTCATGGAACCTCCATTGGCAATCATGATTTGAAAATTATTGACAACAAATATGTAGCAATTGACTTCTTGGGCAATACGATGATGAATAAAATTATGGATGCTACCACTATCCACAAGGATGATGACTTTCGTATTTTTGATGTAACTAATTAATTTGAGAGTTTGGGCAGCAGATAAGCTAGTGAGGAAATTAAGTGAAATCACTGGGTCAACGTCTGGTGGATCAGAGGGTGGGGTCAGATTAGATGGAAGTGGCAGTTCCTCCATAGGCGAAACAACAACATCTTCTTCAAAAATATTCTGAGTCACAACCATAAAAATCTTATGTTCCTTACACTTGTGCCTGGGAAAGTATTTTTCATCACAATGATAACAAAGACCCTTGAGTTGACGTTCATCCATTTCAGCGCTATTTAATTTATGGATATTGAGGAGAGTTACAGGAGGGGCATAATTGGTGGGTTTAGGATGAGGAGGAAAGGAGGGTTTGTAGGTCTGGGAGGATAAAATATGTTGTGCTTCCTTGGCTCGTTGAGTAGCTTCCAACCAAGTTTGGGGGCGTGCCATGAGAACATGGGCAGGAATTTCATCTTTGAGGCCACTGATAAATCATTCCCTAAATAAAGCATATGAAATGCCCTATGTTCTAAATTCCAAGTGCTCAAACGCAGAAATAAAGTCTTCCACTATCCTAAACTTCTTTAACTTAGTCAAATGACCTAAATGGTGGGTGTCAGATTCAAAGTGGTCATAAAGTTCAACCATAGACTATGTCCAAGAAACATACCCTTGGCGTGCCTTTTTTTGCCATTACCACCATTGCAATGATTCCATATTCAAATGTACGACACCATAATGAAGCTTGGATAAATCATCAGTAATGCCATGCAAAGAGAAATAATATTTCGTTTGGGTGACCCATCCCGTGGGATCCGATCCATAAAAAAATTTCACCTCAATTTTGAGAGGGCGGAGGTCTCGAGAAAAGTGGGTAGTATGAGGATCTTGGTAATGGGAGGAGTCATGGTCATCCAAATAAGATGGTTGTTCGGAAGAGGAATTGTTCTGGGAATGACCCATGAAAAGTGTTAAAAGGTAGCTTTGAGGTCTTTGAGGTCTTTCATGTGGGAACATTGTTCTTGGAGGATATGAATATCTGAATTGATTGAGATAAGGTTGAAATTGATATTCTTGATGTCTTCCTAGTTTTGGTGGGTGTCAACAATCAAGGTATTGAGTTCTCGGGCTCGTGTGGTAGCCATTTGGAAAATGGACACACAAATGGTATAGGGGAAACAAAAGGGGTCTAGAGGGGTGGGTGGTACCACTGAGAAGAAGGTTTTCAAATGATAGATACCTATGCGATCAAGGAGAAAAGGGGGATCCAATGGGATAGGGTCCAAATAAGGGTGTCAGACAAGGGTCCCAAATAATTGTACCGACAGGACCAGTATAATCCCGAGGATTTATACTCTAACCTGAATAATACTACAGTGATGAAGTGCCCAAATGCTTAACATGAAGAAATGTGTAGTAATTTCACAACCAGAATGCAGAAGGCACAGTTGCATGATAATAGATATTGTTTGTTATGTTTTTGTTTCTGTACCGAGGGGTAGGATATCCAGGGTTTCTACAGACAAGGGTTTTCCTTATTCTATATCTCTCTAATATATGTGTGGGGTCCAATAGTAGTACTCGACCCAATATCTCAGAGCACCAACTAAGAAAGCTAGACCGTTCCCTTAGCCGTACTACCCGACTACCCAGGGACTAGAGAGTATCTTCTCGAGTTCTATTATGGGTGGCACTATGGCAGTCATGCGACTGATCAGTTTATCTATGGAGGGTTTCAAGATATCTAGGATGATCTATAGACATGTGTTGTCTGATGCGGTACCACTTGAAGGGGTACCAACAAGGGTTACAAGGGTGGCCAATAGATGTGTTCTTATGTACCACTTGTATTTCCTGGGTGTGTGATTCCCTGACTATAGGTTTCTGTGTGTAGTGACCAATCTCTGTAGATTTAAGATGCCAGAATATGTCTATACCCTGAAAAAATTTAACCCTCAATTTTCTGTGAAGGAAGGTGCTATGATACCACTTGTAGTATTCCAGATATAAAATAGTATGTAGAACATAAATATTTTAGCATAGAAATGACAGAGCAACAATGATATAACAAGAACAATACCATAATAATACCAGAAAAACACCAGAAAGAGCACCTTGATTAATGATAGCAATGTTCACTTGCCTCTTCGAGGGGGTAACCTCCAGCGGAGTAGAGCTCTATTACAATAATCTCTAAGACAATATTTCTCATACTCTCTATTTCTATTTATACTAAATCTATCTATCCAAAAGAACAATCTAGGGAAGATCCTTCTAGAAGCGGAAGCTTCTATTAGGTCTTCTTACATTTGACTTATTCCTCCTTATTTCTAGGCCTTATTAATATTGGACTTTAATACATGGAATTATATTATTCTACCTACATGAGGGGTTAGGGAGTTTAGGTCCCTAACACCAAGTATGTCTTTGGGGTTCAATAAGTGGAATATTTGGGCCATATTTTATTTCATGAAGGTATAAAAGTGGACCCTAACAAAATTAAATCCATGAGGGAATGGACAATTCCCAAAACCTTGAAGAAAATTGGAGGATTCTTAGGATTGACAGGATATTACCACAAGTTTGTCAAGAACTATGGTAAAATAACAACACCTCTAACAACATTATTAAAGAAGGAATCATTTTCTTGGATCGAAGAAGAAGCCAAATATTTTGAAAAACTTAAGGAGTCTATGTGTACAACTCTCGTCTTGGCCACACCCGACTTTACAAAAACATTTATAGTGGAGTGTGATGCCTCAGGCCATGGAATTGGTGTAGTTTTCATGAAATAAGGAAGGCAACTTTCCTTTGAAAGAAACCAACTTAAAGGAAAAAACTTATTCAAACCCATTTATGAAAAAGAAATGTTGTCCATACTATATGTAGTTCATAAATGGTGCCCCTACCTAATAGGAAGAGACTTAAGAAAGAAATAGATCATGATAGTTTGAAGTACTTCTCGAAGCAACGATTATCTTCACAAGAGAAAAAATATGGGTTACAAATATGTTTGTTTATGACTTTGAAATTATATACAAAAAGGGAAAACATAATGTTGTGGTAGATGCCATTTCCAGGAAAAAAGAAGAAACAAAAGGTTCACTATGTGTTATTTCTATCCCACAATTTGATTGGGGGGAAGAAGCAAGGATAGAATGGAATCAAGATCAAAAGGTATGCAATATAATTCAACAACTACATTAATACCCCAGTTCAATAGATAATTTTGTATGGAAGAATGATTTTCTATGGTATCAAGATCACCTATACTTACGTAAGAATTCCCAACTCAAACAAAATATCCTACTGGAATTGCACACTTCTCCTATAGGGGGACATTCAGGATTCTTGAAGACATACCATAGGATCAAGAAGGATTTTTTCTAGGAAGGTCTTAAAAATATCGTTCAAAATTTTGTGTTTGAATGTTTGGTCTACCGAGAGAATAAGGGAGAGATAATCAAGACTCTAGGTCTCCTACAACCATCAACTATATCAAGCCAATGTTGGGAAGAAGTTTCCATGGATTTTATTACAGGTTTACCCAAATCCGAAGGAAAGACTGTCATCATAGCAGTAGTGGATCAACTATCAAAGTATGCGCATTTTCTCTCTCTCTCTCTCTCTCTCTCTCTCTCTCTCTCTTATCCTTTAAAAGAAAGTAGATAAGCAACAAAATTCATGGAAACAATTCAAAAACTACATGGAGTCCCCAAGATTATTGTAAGTGACAAAGACCCAATTTCCACAGGAAATTTTTGGACTGGATTATTTTCTTGTTTGCGTACTCAATTGGCTCATAGCTCATCTTACCACCCTCATTTGAATGGGAAAACTAAGATTGTGAATAAATTTCTAGAAGGATATCTTCGTTGCTTTGCATCTGATAAACAAACACAATGGGTCAAGTGGTTTCCCTTGGCGGAATGGTGGTACAACACATCCTTCCATACTTCATAAAAAATGTCCCCAATTCTAGCACTTTATGGATATCATCCTCCATCCATCACATCACCCTTGAAAGGGAATATAAAGGTTCAAGCAGTGGGGGACTACATAGGTAACCAACAAGAGGTCCTCAAACTATTGAAGGAAAACTTGGTTATGGCACAAAATATGATGAAACAAAAAGCAGATCAACATCATAGTGAAAGCAAATTTGAAGTGGGGGATTGGGTATTTCTAAGGCTACAACCATACAAACAAATGTCCCTCAAGAAGAAAAAAAGGACAATAAATTAGCACCCAAATATTATGGCCCCTATAAGGTTTTGCAAAGGATTGGAAGTATGGCTTACAAATTGGAGTTGCCTTCATGTGTACATCTATTCTTCCATGTTTCTTGCTTAAAGAAGGTTATTGACAACAAGATCACAGTCCAAACTATTTTACGAGAGATTAGTGAAGAAGGGAAAATCATACTAGAGCCAAAAACAATCCTTGAAACAAGAATTAAGCAGGTGAGAAATCGAGGAATTACATAGTACCTCACCAAATAGAAGAACCTACTAGTGGAAGAGGTGACATGGGAAGATGAGTTCTTCATGCAGAAGCATCTGTGGTTAGTCAAGTATTGAAGACAACACTTGCTTGAAGGGGAGGGACATGTTAAGCCCCAAACAAATCCCCATGTTATGTATCAGACCTCTTATTAAGCCCTAGATATTCAATTATTACATTTCTAGTAGGTCGGATAGAACCCTTCATTGCACCCTTTCATCATAATTGTAACCCTTTGCCTCATATATATATATATATATATCAAGGAGATCTAGTATTATGAGCATCTTATCTCAATTCATATTGTGTTTTGAAGTGGATATATTGTTAAGGTGGGTTCCCCCTTGAAGTGGATTGTAATTTATTGATTTCTTATCATTTTTAAGGTGTTGGATCAGAACCTTACGAGACATAAGAGAATGAATTGATTATGTCTTCTCCATAATATTCAAACCAAATTGTTCTTTGATCTTGACTTTATCTCCCCACTAGATAGATACTTGTCTTTGTAGTCCACCATCCCTTTCTTTCTAAATTTTATCATAAGCTTGTTTTTAGGGGTTTCCCCCTTTGTGCTGGAAAATAAATGACCTAAAGTGACAATAAGAGTTGTGACAGTGAAAATAGGCAACCTTTCTAAGTGCCTCTAAGGTTACAATTCATTCAAGGACTTGAATATCTTTGAGTGCACATCTTGGAGATAACACCCATCGATGATGATTGAAGGAAAAATGGACCTCAATCCAAATTCCAATAAGATTAGCAAATCAAAAACCCAAATAAATCACTATGACATGGGACAAGAGAAACTCATTCCACCCCTCTACCCAAACACATTGTAGTAGAAATCTAAAAAATATTTTCTTATGAAAATCATAAAAATTAAATTTCTAAATCACCTCAAATAATTACGGTTTGAACAACAACAACATATAACTTCACAATCTAAAAATTGTTAGATTCCAAAAAAAAGTATGAAAACAAAACAATAATCTTAAATACCAATTATACAAGGCATCACTATAACTATAATACCATATAAAAATTGAGAACATAAACATAAACACATATGATACCTATTAACATTTAATCACTATAACTATGATACCGTAATTATAAAAACAAAACAATAATCTTAAGTACCAATTATACAACGCCAATCACTATAACTATGATACCATATAAAAATTGAGGACATAAACACATATGATACCTATTAGCATTTGATCACTATAACTATGATACCATATAAAATCGAGAACATGAGACATTAAAAAAATGCGATAATTATTAAAATTTATCATGGAGGTACATGGTTAAAATCAATAATGTCACACTTATTATTAACATTTGATCACTATAACTATGATACCATATAAACTCGAGAACATGAGACATTAAAAATTGCGATAATTATTAATATTTATCATGGAGGTACATGGATAAAATCAATAATGTCACACTTATTAATATTTGTAAATACAAAGTGAAAATCAGCGAAAACAAGCCATATATAATTCTGAGAGAACAACACTACTTTTCAGGAATAGAAACTCCTTCCAAGTAATGTTATTATGCCCTAATATTATCACTTTTGAAAGGTCGATGCCCAAACACTACTTTTCTACTCTACTTTTATTTTCTGGAAATAGAAAATCCTTCATAGTAATATTATTGATGCCGTAAATATTATCACTCAAAGGTCTCTCTTGGATGAAATAAGCATGTCACGCACTGCTTTCATAGACGGCCTGATAGTGGGAGCAGATCGAGTGCAAAATGAGGCAATCTCTATCATCTCCACTATTTCATCCGTCATATTACTATATAAAAAATCACTCTGCCCACTTCTCAAATCCTTATCAATTATTTCATCCATTTTTCCTTCGTTAATCGTCATCGCAGCCCATGCAGTGAGATGTACAAATTCTTGATTGTCCACGGGGGGCCTTCCGCTTATCATTTCTAATAACACCACTCCGAAGCTATACACGTCTTGCTTTGTTGATGCCTTCACGCCATATCCACACTCTGCACATCGCTTTAATTATTAGGATGACATGGAATATGATCGTGTTTAAAGGGATTTTCTACAATCTAGTAATCTAGTATGAGGGAGATGTGTAATTCTTTCAATGTTTAATATGGCATTGATATGTAGAATTTAAAAAATATTTCAATGTTTATCATAAATAAAATATTTCAATATCCACCTTAAGTAAAATAATTATATATCAACTCTAATGATAAAGAAAAAAAGAGAGATTAATTAAAGGCAGTCCTATTTAGTTGATAGGTGCTTTCTATTTTGGAGTATGAAGGAGATGCACTAATTCCTTTAATGCTCAACATGGGGTTGACAAGTGGCATTTAAAAAACTATTTTAATATCCATTCTTTCTACTTCTCCCTACTAAGAAGAATTGCAATTCCTTCCTACTTGACATGGATTTAACACATGTAATTTAAAAAAATTAGTAACAATTAAAATATTTCAATATCAACTTTATATAAAAAACAATTGAAAGTAAAAAAAATCTTATGGTTAAAACATTTGATGGTGGGTTGAGTATGAGGATCAAATCATTTGATATGCAAATTTTTCCTCAGATTTTGTGCTATAAAAAATCTCTGCATCTTGAAGGATATGATGCTTATGGGCCTATGATAGATTTGGAGTTAAGATGGATTTAGGATAGTAACCTCTACAACTAAACTTCATAAGAACAAAAAAAAATGGATTGAAATAATTCAACTTCAACTTTATAAAGAGAAACGTATAGAGATTTAGTACTGGGAGCAATGTAGCCAAGAGTCCCTCCAAAGAGAGAACTTGATTCAAAATATATCGATGGATTTTTCAATAGCCTGGTTGTTAGAATAATGAAGAAACATCTAGAATCTATTAAAATAGAATATTGTTTAGAGTTTGTTTTATTGGTATGCAGATTAAGGTTGTAGGTGGTTTGAGATCCACTTAGATAGGAGTAAGATCTAATCTACTCATAAACTATAAATGTAATTCATAAACTATAAATGTAATTGATTTCTCTCCTTAATGCAAGCTTCGTGAGCATCGTCTCACTTGTGTGTGGTTTATTTCTATGTTTTTATATGGTATTAGAGCTCAGAAACCACACCACTTTCGATTCCGTAAAGAGAGTCGACCCACCATCATTTGTATCTGCATTCAAGCTGTGTTTGATTGAGATCGTTGATTGGTGGGCGCTTGGTAGGCATGTTCACACATGTTGTTGCATTCGCAACATGTGACAACACCTGATTTTGTCTTCTCTCTTGGTGAAGCATGGAGCATTATTGTTCCTATTGTGTAATCATGGTCTGACCTGTCGGATAGGAATTGCTATCCCAATCTGATTTAAATTGTTCAAAGATTTTAATTCCCTCAGATTGATTTCTGGTGAAGCTGCACATGCTTTCTAGTTGATTGTTGGTGCTGCGTACATTACCTGTGTGTTGCATCTTCGTAGAGTACGCCTCTGTGCTAGAAAGTGAGAGTATTGTTGTGAGTTGGATTGGTTGGGTTAATTATTTGTAGTGGAGAGCTGTGACGGATATACTGTCTGCGTTTGGAGCAGAGTTGAAGTTGTTGCACGTGATCTGAAACATGCAGCCGCATACCTACAAAGGGAGAATCAATCTCCAAAGTATTTGTACATTCCGATGAGTTGGATTGGTTGGGAGCAACGTTGGTTGTTTATTTCTTCAACGTTGGTTGTTTGTTTATCGCCATTTTCCAAAGAGAGACGTCCCAACCAACATAATTTCTCACCATTATTGTTGTGAGAGTTGTGAAAGAGAGACGTCCCATCAGTTAGATTCAAAACAGAGAACGGATCTTTGTTTTAGATCTGTGCACTATCTCCCTCAAGTTATTCTCACCATTTGCCAAGTTGGAGGAGATGTGAAAGAGCGTTGTGTTCGTAATTCGACACTGAGTTGAGACGAGTCTGATTGCATGAGGAGGAGCGCTTTGTGCACTGAGCGTTGTGAAATAGAGAAGGATCCCTCAAGGTATCACTCAATTATTTACTATTTCTTTAAATTGACGAATAATCATTGTATTATTTGTGGAAGAAAATGGCGAATCCTCTTGCTAATTCATATTTAAATGAGTCTAGTAAACTTGATGGCGAGTATGTAAACTGGAAGTTTAAGCTGACCACCATTCTCGAGGAATATATTCTATGGAGGATTGTCAAAGTAGATGATCCCAAACCCACTGTTGTTGCCTCAATTCCTGATTAGGATAGGCAAGAGATGAAAGTAAAAGTGTTGTTATGGATGTCCATAAAAGACAACATCATTCCTCATATAAGGGACTGTAAAAATTCCAAAGAGACTTGGGATGTTCTTAAAGGTTTGTATGAAACCTTTAATGCAAACTGGATCTTATTTTTAAAAACTAAGCTACTATCTATCAAAAATGGAGGCCAATGAAAACATAAGTAATTTTGTATCTAGAATTAAAGATTTAAGTAATAAGTTGGGTGACATTGGTGAAAAGGTTTCCGGTAATGATTTAATAACAATTTTTTTAAAGGGTTTAGTGCAATATTATAAGGTCTTCATTTCAACACTCTCAGTTAGATCAATGCCCCCTGCCTTTGATGAATTGGTCGGTATCCTCCTTCAAGAAGAAGAAAGAATGAAGAACTATGATCATAACTCAAGTGGCTTAGATTTGGCCTTGATTGCAAAAGGTAAAATATCATACCAAGGTAAACTGTGGGACAAGAACAGAGGTTGGTTTCAAGCAAAGAAGAAAGGTATGACACATCCTGATTCTTATGTTAAGAGAAAGGTTGAATGTGATTGTTTTGGAAAACCTGGACATCTTTCTAAAGATTTCTATAGAAGAAAGAATCATGAATCAAATCAAAGATATAAAAGGCATAATGGAAATTATGTGCATAAAGACACTTCACTCAATGATGGATTTAAAAATCTTAAGTTTTTTATTTATGAAGATGCATTGTCTGTTGAAACTGATGATGAGAATGCATGGTTCATAGATTATGGTGCATCAACTCATATGACTTGTAATAGAGAATGGTATGACGAATATTATGATAAAATTGATGGCACACACATTTACTTAGGAGATAACAGATCACATAAATTCCAAGGCTATGGAGTAATAAGTGTGAACTTACCTAATCGACAATTCAGACAGATTCATAATGTGATGTATGTTCTTGGTATTAAAACGAATTTGATATATATTTCAACTATCACTGATAATAATCTAACAGTGGAATTTGGTAAGTTGAGGTGTGTTGTGAAAGATATCTAGAATCACTACAGGGTTCTTTCCATAGGTACCAGGATTGGTGGATTGTATAAGTTGGATGTGAAAATGGAGTGTCATGTTGCATTGGCATCCACAACAATGTCAACATAAGACTTATGGCACCACAAGTATGGGCACCTAAATTACAATGATTTGATGTTGTTGCAAAGAAAAACTATGGTAGAAGGTCTTTCTGTTATGAAGAATGATCATTTTCGATGTGAAGCATGTGCACTTGGTAAGCAACATAGAGAGGAGTTTACCATTCATACAGAGAAAAGACAAACAAATATTCTTGAATTAATTCATACCGATGTATGCAGACCTATGCAAACTAGGTCACTTGGTGGTGCTTACTACTTTCTTATTTTTGTTGATGATATATCTATATATACATGGGTCTATTTCATAAGGATAAAGAGTGATGTATTTGATTACTTTAAAGAATTTAGAACTATGAATGAAACACAGACAGGAAAATGTATTAAAGTTCTCAAATCTGATCAGGGTGGTGAATATACATCAGGTGCATTTAAAAGTTATTGTAAATTTCATGGGATCCAACAACAGTTTACAGTACCTCATACACCTCAGCAAAATGGTAATGCTAAGAGAAGGAACATAACACTGGTGGAGTGTGCTAGTAGTATGCTTCAAGGTAAAAACATTTATAATGGTTTTTGGGCAGAAGTTGTTAATACTTCAGTTGATTTAAAGAATCGAAGTCCAACTAAGAAATTAGATTTGCAAACTCCTTTTGAGATTCTTTATGGTTATAAACCTAATGTCAATCATTTAAGAGTATTTGGATTCACTTCCTTTGCACATATTCCAGAGGATGAGAGAAAACAACTTGATGCAAATTCAATCAAGTGTGTTTTTATTGGGTATTGTACTGATCAACAAGCATACAAATTGTTTGATCCCAGTTCACATAAATGGTTTGCAAGTAGAGATGTGATGTTTCATGAGAATGCAGATAGAGTTGATACAATGAATTATGCAGATGCTTGGAATAATGATAGTGATAATCGTGTCAAAATAGATGCAATGGTTAAACAAGAACACGAATAGGTACAGGTTCAAGAACAAAATGAAAGTAGTATGGACACTTCAAGAAGTCAAGATACATCAAGTGGAGAAAAGTCACCACAGAGCAGGAGACGAGATGGAAGCAGTGAAGGACCAAGAGGGTCATCATGACAAACTCAACCACTTATAAGGTATAAAGACTATGCATTGATGTCTCATGTCATGAATGTTGTAGAACCTGTAAACTATGATCAAACTAAAGAACATGAAGAGTGGAGAAATGATATGAATGATGAATATGATTCCCTTATGAAAAATCAAACATGAGAATTAGTTGAACTTCCTAAAAACAAAGTCCCTATTGGAAGAAAATGGTTGTATAAATCTAAATTTAAAGCAGATGGTAGCATTGACAAATATAAGGCAAGATTAGTTGCAAAAGGATATTCACAAAATGATGGAATTTATTATGAAGATACTTTTGCACAATAGCTAAATTGAATACAATTAGAGTACTGATTTCCTTAGCTACAAAACATAATTGGAAAATACATCAGTTAGATTTCAAATCTTCTTTTCTAAATGATGATTTAAAGGAAGAAGTTTATTTGGTTCAACCTAAAGGGTTTGTCAAGAAGGGACAAGAGCATCTAGTTTGCAGGTTAAGGAAATCATTATATGGTTTGAAACACACACCAAGATCATGGTATGTAAAGATAGATACCTTCTTTTATTAGAATGGATTTGTGAAAAGAAAAATTGATCCTAACCTGTATGTTAAGAAATATGAAGAAGGAAATGTTGCTTTAATATCTTTATATGTGGATGATATCATTATTATAGGAAGTTCATGCAAGTTAATTGAAGAGATTAAAATTCAGTTGTCTCAAGAATTTCAAATGAAAGATCTTGGCGAATTGCATTATTGTTTAGAAATTGAGGTTTGGAGAGAGCCTGGTAAAACATTGATCACTCAAAGTAAATATACAAAATAAATTCTTAGAAAGTTCAACATGAGTGAATGTAAATCCATGTCAACTCCCTTAGAAAATAATGAAAAGTTGTACAGTGAAGATGAATCTAAAGAGGCAGATGGTACTTTATATCGTCATTTGGTGGGAAGTCGAAACTACCTCACCACTACGAGACTAGACATTGCATACTCAGTTAGCATCTTTAGTC
>JASDQU010681814.1:24162-34227 GCA_032191745.1 Picea mariana | reverse complement strand
GCGTGCTTTGGTTTTCTACGATGCTCCTGCATCAGACTCCCTCGATTGAAAATTTTCATGAACTCCTGTTCATGAGCTCTTGCATGGTCTATCCATGCTTTTGAATTGCTGCTTCATCCTCCCATTTGGCATCTTCAACTGAATGTCCTTTCCAACTGACCAAGTATTCAAAATACTCTTTCCTCCTGGACTTTTTGCTAATCCTTTTGTCAATTATGCCTTCCATCTGTGGCTTTTCAACTACAGGCATTTGTTTTGTCCATTGAACCTCTTTTTGTTCCTCCTTTGCTCCTGCTTCTTCATCTCTGTAAGGGTACAAGTCTGCAACATTGAATATCAGTGAGATTTCAACCCCATCGGTTAATTCAATCTCATATGCGTTTGCCCCAAATTTCCTTATGACCTTGCACAGTCCAATCTTTTTCATCTTCAGTTTGTTATACGTTCCCCTTGGGAACCTCTCCTTCCTCAGATGCGCAAGAACTAGATCACGAACTTCAAATTGAAGTTCTTGCCTGCGTTGATTTGTTCTCCGCTTGTGTTCTTGACTTGTACTCTGCAATCGCTCCTTAATTCAGCTGTGAAGCTCCTTCATTCCTTCTACAAAGTCCTCTGCACTACCACTCCTGAATTCATTTTGTTCAAAATCTTTCAATTCAGAAACTCCCCTTGGCTGCATTCCATATACAAACTGGAATGGACTCTGTCCTGTGATTCTATTGAGTGAATCATTGTAAGCGAATTCTGCCTGTGGCAGAATGTGATCTCATTGACTGTGGTGTTCAGTCACTAAGCTTCTTAACAAATCTCCCAAGCTCATGTTCACAACTTATGTCTATCCATCCATCTGAGGATGATATGCTAAGATAAAAGATAAACTTGTCCCCAACTTCTTCCATAACGTCCTCCAGAAATTCCCTATGAACTTGGTATCTCGATCAGACACGATACTCTTTGGAAAACCATGAAGTCTGACGACTTCCTTGAAAGATAGGTTTGCAATATGAGTTGCGTCACTGGTTTTCTGGCATGGTATGAAATGTGCCATCTTTGAAAATCTGTTGACTACCACAAATATCGAATCACATCCTCTTTGTGTTTGTGGCAGTCCCAATATAAAATCCATGCTCACTGCATCCCATGGCCTTTCAGGTATGGGTAATGGCCGGTATAACCCTATGTTCTGCCTTTTTCCTTTCGTGTGATGACAAATTCTGCACCTGTCCACAAATTTCTTAACATCTGTTCTCATCCCTGGGAAAAAATATGAGCCATTCAACTTTGATAATGTCTTTTCATGAATGAAATGTCCATCCAATCCTCCACTGTGTTTTTCCTTCAGTAAATTCTCCCTTATGGAGCATTTTGGAATACATCGTTGATTTCCCCTGAACAATAATCCTTCTTGGATTATGTATTTAGTCCATTGGCTTCTATCCCTAAGAATTGGATTCTCATATGCCTCATATGCCTCCTTGAAGTCTAGATCATCCCTATACATTTCTTTAAGGTTATCAAAACCTAAAGTCTTGACTCTGAATTCCTGCATAAGCAAACATTTCCTTCTCAAAGCATCAACAACTTTGTTAGCAGTTCCAAAAATATGCTTAATCACAAAAGTAAAATTATGCATGAATTCAACCCATTTAGCATGCTTTTGGTTCAACTTCTCCTATCGAGTCACGAATTGAAAAGCGTGATTATTGTTGTACAAAACAAACTCCTTGGGAACCAAATAATGTCTCCATTTTTTCAGCGCTTGTATGACTGCGTAGAATTCTTTGTCATATGTGGAGTACTTAATCTTCGCTTCATTCATTTTTTCACTGAAATATGTGACCGGCTTGTCATCTTGGCTCAAGAACGCTCCAATTGCATATCCACTCACGTCACACTTGACCTGGAATGTCTTGCTGAAATCTGGCAAAACCAGAATTGGTTGCACAATGATCTTTTTCTTCAGCAGATTGAAACTCTTCTCCGCTTCCTTCGTCCAGTGAAAAGATTTATGTCTTTTCTTCACCGTATCCATCATCAGTGCGCTAATTCCACTGAAGTTTTGGATGAATTTCCTATAGAAGCTAGCCAAACCATGGAATCTTCGAACTTCAAACACGCTCTTTGGCGATGGCCAATTCTTAATCGCCTTTATCTTTTCTGGATCCATTTTTAATTCATTTGCAGAGATAACAAAACCCAAATAAATGAGTTCTGTCCTCATAAATGACGATTTCTTCATATTAATCAACAATTTCTCCTGCTGTAATCTCCTCATTACCGCAACTAGATGCTTTGAGTGTTCTGCTTCTATCTTGCTGAAAATCAATATATCGTCAAGATATACAATGATGAATTTCCCTATGAAATCCTTCAGGACTTCGTTCATCAACCTCATGAAAGTATTGGGCACATTCGTTAAGCCAAATGGAATGACAAGCCATTCATACAACCCCTCATTCATCTTGAATGTTGTCTTCCATTCATCACCTTCTCTCATTCGAATTTGATGATACCCGCTTTTCAAATCAATCTTTGAAAAAAACTTTGCTCCACTCAAGCAATCCATCAAGTTGTCCATTCTTGGAAATGGAAATCTGTATCTGATGGTAATCTTATTGATTGCCCTTGAGTCTGTACACATTCTCCAACCTCCATCTTTCTTTGGGCTGAGCACTGTCGGAACAATGCATGGACTCAAGATTTCTCAAATCAATCCTTTGTCCATTAAGTTTTGGACCTGCCTCTTAACTTCTTCATTTTCCTGCGGTGTCAACCAATATGCTTCTTTGTTTGTCAAAATGGCTCCAGGTATAATATTGATATGATGACTTATACTCCTGATAGGTGGCAACGAACAAGGTAGTTCATCCACTACTATATCAACAAATTCTCCTAGCAACTCCTGGATTTCTTTTGGTAAATCATCTATCCTCGTACTGGTCAAATAAATTTTGGGCTTCCTAACCACAATAAATTGTGTGTCTTCCTTATTCTTAACCTCATCAAGAAGTTCCTTCCCACTCATGAGAAGTACAGTATTTCTCATCTCTGTTTTCACTTCTTTATCCTTAATTGGCAACAACATGTGAGTCGTACCATTTTTCTCCAGGGTGTACGTGTTCTTTCTCCCATCATGAACTACGTTTCTGTCATATTTCCATGGTCTACCCAACAATAGATGACAAACATCCATGGCAATGACATCACATAATATTTCATCTTTATATCCTCCTATTTCAAATTCAACTAAACATTGTTTAGTGACGTTTACCTGATGCCCTTTTTGTAGCCATGAAACTCGGTATGGGCTTGGATGTGCAACAGTATCCAACTCTAGATTTTCTACCATCTCTGTAGATACGAGATTTTCTGTGCTATCGCTATCCACTATGACCTTGCATACTCTGTCTTTAGTTTTGCAAGCAGTCCGAAATAGACTGTTTCTTTGGGCTGGGTTCTCTACCTCCTTCTCCACCTTCAAGAGAACTTTCCTAATCATCAAAGATCTTCCACCCTCAGCATCTTCTGCCTCAACATTTCATCCTTGAGCTTCGACAATGTGAATTTCACCACCATCTTTCTTCTTATATGGACACTCATAGGATTTATGTCCGATTTTTCCATAGACAAAGCATTTCACTTCACCTCCTCTGCCTCTTCCTCTTCCTCTGGCTCGAGGAAAATTATTTTTATCAACATACTGCCTTCCCTGTGAGCTTCCTCCTCTCTCAGGTTGAGGTTAAGGTTTCTTCCCCTCTTCTTTAGGTTTCTGAGTTTTGTCTTGGGCAATTTTTTTGCCTCTGGATTGACTTCTACCTTGGCCTCTCTGACCTTGCTTCCGGCTCAACTTTTCTTCATCTTTTAGAGCTATCTGATAAGCATCTTCCACATTTCAACTGGTCACCATGCTCATCTCATATTGAATGTCATATCGCAGACCATTCATATACCTAGCAACTTTTTCATCATTGCTTTCTCGATGACCTGCTTTGATGTTTATCCCGTAGAATTCTTCAGTGTATTCCTTCATTGACATCAACTTCTGTCTCAAATTCCGCATCCTTTGAAACATAGTGATTTGATAGTCCCTGGGTATAAATTTGGATTTCATCTTTTCAACCATTTTATCCTAGCTTTTAATTTTCTGCTTGACCTTGCAGCATATGTCAGCCTGCAGTTCATCCCACCATAGTGTTGCATGCCCTTTAATTCTAGTAACGGCATGTTTGACTTTCTTATCTTCATCGACATCCTCATAGTCAAAGTATTTGTCTAGAGCTCTAATCCAGTCTAGAAGTTCTTCAACATCCAAGTTGCATTTGTACACTGGAATGTCCATTTTTTCCCTAGCACCTATCCTTGCAACAACCTTGAATAGGCGTTCATCTACAACATCTTCGACTGCAACTTCTTCTCCTTTGTTTCCAGCTTCATTTTCACTTTCAGCCTCGCTGATATCCCCAACATCGACTATGCACCTTTGTGCTGTCTCCATAGCATCAAGCCTAGCACGTAATTCATTCATTTTTCTTTCCACTGCTAGATCAAGCATTGGCCTACCTCTTCTTCTCAGCAACATGATTGTAAAATTTTCCTCTTTTCTCTCTGTTATAGAAAGCAAAGAATTTTTTGTGGGCTATGATACCACAACTGGTGCGTATCAAACCACTTCTTTTTCTCTAGCTCCCTCTGCCTAAAATATACAAACAAAATCAGGCTTTGATACCACAACTGGTGCAGACCCCCTGCCCTCGGGCTGAGATCCGCTCAGGATATTCACTAAAACCACACCAAGGGTTAATTAAACCCTTTGTTCAAACCAAAAAGGACTTCATATTTCGGGAGTTGGAGAGTCCTGAAGTATAGTCCCGATGTATTTCCACAGCTCTTGGCAAATGCCAAAATGTGAAACCCTTGTTTAAGCCACGAAAGGTTTCGGCTTCGAGAATTGGAGAGTCCTGATGCAATGCCATAGCGGTTTCCAATCACTGAAACCCAAAATTTCAATGACGGTTGACTCCTCCAACGCGTCGAGCATACGCCACCTATTACCCACTAGTTTTGGCTTTTCGAGGCTCGAGCGAACAACCAAAAACCATCCCTCTTCCCTTATGATTCCCCCAACAGGTATAAGATCGAGATGATGACTTACACTCCTGATAGGTAGCAACGAACAAGGTAGTTTGTCCACTACTATATCAACAAACTCTCGCAACAACTCCTGGATTTCTTCTGGTAAATCATCTATCCTTATACTGGTCAAAACAATTTTGGGCTTCCTAACCACAATAAATTGTGTGTCTTCCTTCTTCTTAACCTCATCAAGAATTTCCTTCCCACTCATGAGAAGTACAGTGTTGCTCATCTCTGTTTTCACTTCTTTATCCTTAATTGGCAGCAACATGTGAGTCGTACCATTTTTCTCTAGGGTGTACGTGTTCTTTCTCCCATCATGAACTACGTTTCTGTCATATTGCCATGGTCTACCCAACAATAGATGACAAACATCCATGGGAATGACATCACATAATATTTCATCTTTATAGCCTCCTCTTTTAAATTCAACTAAACATTTTTTAGTGATGTTTACCTGATGCCCTTTTTGTAGCCATGAAACTTGGTGTGGGCTTGGATGTGAAATAGTCTCTAGCTCTATATTTTCTACAATCTCTGTAGATACGAGATTGTCTGTGCTACCGCTATCCACTATGACCTTGCATACTATGTCTTTAGTTTTGCAAGCAGTCAGAAAGATATTGTTTCTTTGGGTTGGGTTCTCTGCCTCCTTCTCCACCTTCAAGAGAACTTTCCTCATCATCAAAGATATTCCTCCCTCAGCGTCTTCTGCCTCAACATTCCATTCTTGAGCTTCAGCAATGTGAGTTTCACCACCATCTTTCTTCCTATCTGGACACTCATAGGATTTATGTTTGATTTTTCCATAGACAAAGCATTTCACTTCACCTCCTTTGCCTCTTCCTCTTCCTCTGGCTCGAGGAAAAGTATTTTTATCAGCATACTTCCTTCCTTGTGAGCTTCCTCTTCTCTCAGGTTGAGGTTGAGGTTTCTTTCCCTCTTCTTTAGGTTTCCGAGTTTTGTCTTGGGAAATTGTTTTGCCTCTGGCTTGACTTCTACCTCGGCCTCTCTGACCTTGCTTCCAGCTCAACTTCTCTTCAGCTTTCAGAGCTATCTGATAAGCATCTTGCACATTTCGAATGGTCACCATGCTCATATCATTTTGAATTTCATATCACAGACCATTCATGTACCCAACATATTTTTCATCATCGCTTTCCCGATGACCTTCTCTGATGTTTATCCTGTAGAATTCTTCAGTGTATTCCTTCACTCACATCAGCTTCTGTCTCAAATTATGCATCCTCCGAAATAGAGTGATTTGATAGTCCTTGGGTATAAATTTGGCTTTCATCGTTATAACCATTATATCCCAGCTTTTGATTTTATGCTTGCCCTTGTAGCGTCTGTCAGCCTGCAGTTCATCCCACCACAGTGTTGCATGCCCTTTAAGTCTAGTAGTGGCATGTTTGACTTTCTTATATTCCTCAACATCCTCATAGTCAAAGCATTTGTCTAGAGCTCTAATCCAGTCTAGAAGTTCTTCAACATCCAAGTTTCCTTCGTACATTGGAATGTCCATTTTTTCCCTAGCACCTATCCTTGCAACAACCCTGAATAGGCATTCATCTGTAGCATCTTTGACTACAGCTTCTTCTCCTTCGTTTCCAGCTTCATTTTCACTTTCAGCCTCACTGATATCCCCAATGTCCACTGTGCACCTTTGTGTTGTCTCCATAGCATCAAGCCTAGCATGTAATTCGTGCATTTCTCTTTCCACTACTGGATCAAGCATTGGCCTGTCTCTTCTTCTCAGCGGCATGGTTGTAAAATTTTCCTCTTTTCTCTCTGCTACAGGAAGCAAAGAATTTGTTCTGGGCTCTGATACCACAGCTGGTGCATATCATACTACTTCTTTTCCTCTAGCTCCATCTACCTGAAATATATAGACAAAATTAGGCTTTGATACCACAACTGGCGCAGACCCCCTACCCTCGGGCCGAGATCCGCTCAGGATCTTCACTAAAACCATACCAAGGGATAATTAAACCCTTTGTTTAAACCACAAATCCTTTGGATTTCGAGAGTTGGAGAGTCCTGAAGTATAGTCCCGATGTATTTCCACAACTCTTGGCAAATGTCGAAGTGCGAAACCCTTGTTTAAGCCATGAAAGATTTCGGCTTCAGGAATAGGAGAGTCCTGACGCAATGCCACAACTCTTTGTAATCACTGAAACCTGAAATGTCAATGACGGTTGACTCCTCCAACGCGTCAAGCATACGCCACCTGTTACCCACTAGTTTCGGCTTTTCGGGGCTCGAGCGAATAGCCAACAACCGTCCCTCTTCCCTTATGACTCCCCGAACTCTGAAATTTCACCTTTGGCAAGATTGACGGCTATGAGCCTCCCTTGATCCAATGGTCCTGTCTATATCTGGATTTCCGTAACCAGGAGTTTGAAATGCAGTGACCCCAACCACTAGTCACTCCATTCCACGAACTCCGAAATAGACCTATCGGCTCCGATCTTTTCAAGATTTCGCGAACCGGAAGTTCGAAACTCTCAATTCCAAAATCACTTGTCGCCTCTACTTCCCAGACCCCGAAATGCTGGAATGCTGAAATTTCAACCCAAAGGCATGTCTCGTTTCACGACTTCATGGTTTTCAATGAAAAGGGCCCCAACTCCTTGTCGTCGGACTTGTCGAAATGTCTAACCCCGAAATGCCAAAATTCCACACCTGATAATCCTTTTCGTGATTCAGGAATTTGAGTGACCAAGGATTTTGGCCTGCACTCGAAACTTACGAACCCTAAATCCCTGAAATGATCTATTGCATGTTGACTCTTGATGTCGGGGTGGTGGATTCATCCAACTCCTAACCACCTTACAACTCCTCCAGATCCTATGGTCCTCACGATTTCGCAAGTTCTCCACAGAGAATTTTGACTGCCTGATTCACTTCTCAATGACTTCTGCCCAAACGACTCAGTGTTCTCCCTCCTAAACTTGACTTCTATGAGACGATTTTGATCTTCGCCTCACTTTGAATACTTCAAAGGTTAAATCCCTCCTGACCTTTCACTTGCAAACTCTAGCTTCCAAAAGGACCCCTGCTCGCACTCCTTGCGGAAAACCTTCAAATAACCTTTGGTTATTTGAGTCTTCGACCCTGTGCACTCTTTGCAACAGTAGTCTCTCAATATTCTTTGAATCTGGCCTGTGCTTCTATTGAGTGAATCATTGTAAGAGAATTTCGCCTATGGCAGAATGTGATCCCATTGACTGTGGTGTTCATTCACTAAGCTTCTTAACAAATCTCCCAAGCTCCTGTTCACGACTTCTGTCTGTCCATCCGTCTGAGGATGATATGCTGAGCTAAAAGATAAACTTGTCCCCAACTTCTTCCATAAGGTCCTCCAGAAATTCCTTACGAACTTGGTATCTCGATCAGACATGATACTCTTTGGAAAACCGTGAAGTCTGACGACTTCCTTGAAAAACAGGTTCGCAATATGAGTTGTTTCATTGGTTTTCTGGCATGGTATGAAATGTGCCATCTTTGAAAATCTATAGACTACCACAAATATCTAATCACATCCTCTTTGTGTCCGTGGCAGTCCCAATATAAAATCCATGCTCACTGCATCCCATGGCCTTTCAGGTATGGGTAATGGTTGGTATAACCCTGTGTTCTGCCTTTTTCCTTTCGCGTGTTGACAAATTCTGCACCTGTCCAAGTGGTACCAAGTGATAAATAAATAATAATTTATCCAAAAAATTAGAGAGGCCTTAGTTACCATTGCAACTCCTGCACTCTCCATATCGAAAGTAGTAACATTAAACTTGTCATGGAGGAAGATTTTATAAGCAACATTTGCCACAAAAACATTGGCACTGCAACCCCTCTCCACTCTCACAACCCTTGGATCGTGGGAGAGACATGTCATGTTCACACACGAATCTAACTTCACATTCTATTGTTTTCACCATGCCAATTCAAAATAAAAATCAGTACATTTATTTTAAGGTCTATCATTAACCCAAACTATGCATGTCCACTAAAACAAATACCTCTATCTTCTATGCAAGATCATAATAGGACTGTGAAGCAAGAATCCAAAACACATGTTCCCGGGCCTCTGGAGTTCCATTCACTGGAAAAATATTATCTGGTTGGAACCACACATTATTCAACAGATTATCAATATGTTTCCCCGCTGGAACACGGTAATTGGCGAAATTGAGGTACCCAATGTCACTGATGTAGTCCCCATTCTCTTCCATAGGGAGATCATCGTTCTCTCCTTCCCCATATTTCTATTCCAATCACACACTAATGAGCCAACAATTTTATTTGAATTTGTACGAATAAATTTCACAATTTTATTTCAATTTGTACAAATAAACTTCGTTNTTATTCAACAGATTATCAATATGTTTCCCTGCTGGAACATGGTAATTGGAGAAATTGAGGTACCCAATGTCACCGGTGTAGTCCCCATTCTCTTCCATAGGGAGCTCATCGTTCTCTCCTTCCCCATATTTCTATTCCAATCACACACTAATGAGCCAACAATTTTATTTGAATTTGTACGAATAAATTTCACAATTTTATTTCAATTTGTACAAATAAACTTCGTTATACAAAGCTCAAACATATATAAAATAAATTTAAAAAACAAAGCTCAAAGAGGAAAATTCAAAACCTGCCAAATCCAAAGGCCTGTATGAGCCCACTGACGAGGAATGGTAACATCTGCAATATGAAGATCAGAGTTTGCATTACCCGTTGTTCCGAAGTGTATAACCCCATAAACAGGGAAAAATCCCAGCAGAATCTGAGTGGTCGTACCTGATAAAGTGAGAAGTAGAGAATACAGAGCAAGAGCAGAGCAGAAATAGAATTCAGTATATTAGGAATGCTAGTAAAAGAGTACATAAGCAAAGGGAAAATAGCTGAGCTAAATAGGCTCAAGCAAATCAA